>SJYE01001200.1:672119-688598 GCA_006408755.1 Eudorcas thomsonii
GCTCCCCCCCCATTCCTCTGCTCACTGAACCAGGACTCCCAGGGGGAGGACCTGCTTGTGTGCGGCACCTCCTAGTCCTCAGGAGAACTTGCCTCACCTGGAGCCACAAAGGGCCAAGTTCAACATGAGATGCCTGGAGGCTAGACCCTGCGGCACAGAAGGGGAGGCCCCTGAGAAGGACTCTTCTTAAACTTCGTCCACTCCCATCCCATCCTGCTCATCGTCCTTGAGAGGTTCAGGTCACTGTCTCTTTGAAACAAAGAAAGTGAATCCCAAGGAAGTGAGATGTCATGTCCACGGTCAAAGGAGAGGGAGAAGTCGTGGTCTGCTTGGAGGAGGTTTCCTCTGTGCTCCCCTCTCCACATCCCAGTGGGACAGTCCATGGGGAGTGAGCCCTGTGCTGTCCCCACTCCAGCACCACCAACAGGCTGCTCGTGGAATGGGGCCCGGCTGCGACCCCTGAGACTCCAGGCCCTTCCTTTAACTGCGCGGTCCCAACCTTTCCTTATGGCCTCATCTTTCTTCTTTTTTCAAACCAGAGGGAGGAACATTGGTTCAGGGTGATGTGACAGGATTAATCAGCACAGGATGCCTTGGGTCTTGCCCCTGATTTCATGGTGAGTCAGTAGAAATTCATCCCTGGGGTCCAGAGTCCCTACTACTCTGTGCAATCACCACTTCTCTGATGTGGTCCTGGGACTAAGTCCAGAGAGCAGGCGAGTGTGGCCAACTGGGACATGGGATCAATTGTGAGGAACTCGGGAGGGCAGACCCTGCTGGAGGCAGGGATGTGGTGCTATGCTGCAGGCCAGTGGCTCCTGCTGAGCATCAGTGAAACAGACACGCCATGCCTCCATCGGCCCAAAGCCTCTGATCCATCTCAGGAGCATCACAGGGCTTCTGGTATTGCAGGGTCTCCTCCACTTCTGCTAGGAGCTGCCCTCAGACAAGGGGGCCTTAGGAAAGAGATCATGATCACAGATGCCAGGCTGACTTATTCCTTTCCACAGTCTACCCTGTCCTAGAGAACTCAGAGGCTATACCTGGAATGTTATGCATAGAAGGAGTGCTGGCCTGGACACCAGTGCATGTTCTGGTTTATTGAAATAATTGTGGGCCTCTTTATTACATAAAAAGGAGGAATGGGGTCCCTTGGAAGACCTTGAAATTTATGGAGGAAAGGAAGAAACAAATGCAGATTCTGCTTTGATTTGGTTCTCCAAAAGGTCAAGTCCCAGCCTGCAGAGAAGTGCAAATTAGAGCTGATCTGTTTTGAGGCAACCCATCGCCTCATGGTTGCAATGACTTTTGCGTGACTTGGTCTCGTCTCCTGCTCTTCTCTATGTCAAGCATATGGAAGAGTTCCAGAAGTATCCTCCTCATCTCATACATCACGATGGTGATCAGCTCCTGCCTGCTTCATGCTTTGACTGCCCCCAGCGTTCACAGGTGGGGTCATACTGATGCCGTGATCTGCAAGTGTCTTCTATTCCATGTCTCATAGCTGTCTGTGTCATAACTAGACCCAGAATGCCTAATTAAGAAGCTCCAGGAAGATATCTGGAATGCAGGTGTTGGGGTTAGGTGCTGGGTGCAAGATTTACCACTAAGAAATGCCCATCAGCCCAAATATATTGGTTCTTTGAACCATTCCAGGAAGATTTTCTTTCCAGAAGGAGATGTTCTTAGGTCTAAAATGACATTATCCAGGAGTACGCGTGCATGCATGCTGGGTCACTTCAGCTGTGTCCGACTCCTTGAGACCATATCTTCTATAACCCACCAGGCTCCTCTGTCCCTGGGATTCTCCAGGCAAGAATACTGGAGTGGGTTGTCATTTCCTTCTCCAGGAGATCTTTCCAACTCAGGGATCAAACCCGTGTCTCCTGCATTGGCAGGCGAGTTCTTTACCACTGAGCCACCAGGGAAGCCCCTGTGTGTGTATATATAGGGCTGACCAAAAAGTTCATTCGGGTTTGTCCATAAGATCTTACAGGAAACCCCAAGTGAACTTTTTGACCAACCGTATCTATCTATCTATCTATCTATATATCTGAATGTGAGTTCATATTGATATCTCTGATTTTAATCCAGTAACCCAGGGTTCATTCTAGCATTTTCCTTTTGCTTATTTCTAACTTCTCTCACAGAAACCTGGCTCTTATCTACCAGTTACTTACCTGTTCAATCTTTCATACCTGTAAAATAGTTTTAGAATTGTTTTCCCATACCCATACGACCAAGATAATCACAACGGAGTGATCACTCACCTAGAGCTGGACATCCTGGAATGTGAAGTCAAGTGGGCCTTAGAAAGCATCACTACAAACAAAGCTAGTGGAGGTGATGGAATTCCAGTTGAGCTATTTCAAATCCTGAAAGATGATGCTGTGAAAGTGCTGCACTCAATATGCCAGCAAATTTGGAAAACTCAGCAGTGGCCACAGGACTGGAAAAGGTCAGTTTTCATTCCAGTCCCTAAGAAAGGCAATGCCAAAGAGTGCTCAAACTACTGCACAATTGCACTCATCTCATATGCTAGTCAAGTAATGTTCAAAATTCTCCAAGCCAGGCTTCAGCAATATGTGAACTGTGAACTTCCAGATGTTTAAGCTGGTTTTAGAAAAGGCAGAGGAACCAGAGATCCAAATTGCCAACATCTGCTGGATCATGAGAAAAGCAAGAGAGTTCCAGAAAAACATCTATTTCTGCTTTATTGACTATGCCAAAGCCTTTGACCGTGTGGATCACAATAGACTGGAAAATTCTTCAAGAGATGGGAATACCAGACCATCTGACCTGCCTCTTGAGAAACCTATATGCAGGTCAGGAAGCAACAGTTAGAAGTGGACATGGAACAACAGACTGGTTCCAAATAGGAAAAGGAGTATGTCAACGCTGTATATTGTCACCCTGTTTATTTAACTTCTATGCGGAGTACATCATGAGAAATGCTGGACTGGAAGAAGCACAAGCTGGAATCAAGATTAGCAGGAGGAATATCAATAACCTCAGATATGCAGATGACACCACCCTTATGGCAGAAAGTGAAGAGGAACTAAAAAACCTCTTGATGAAGGTGAAAGTGGAGAATGAAAAAGTTGGCTTAAAGCTCAACATTCAAAAAACGAAGGTCATGGCATCTGGTCCCATCACTTCATGGGAAATAGATGGGGAAACAATGGAAACAGTCAGACTTTGTTTTTTTAGGCTCCAAAATCACTGCAGATGGTGATTGCAGCCATGAAATTAAAAGACGCTTACCCCTTGGAAGAAAAGTTATGAACAATCTAGATAGTATATTCAAAAGCAGAGACATTACTTTGCCAACAAAGGTCTGTCTAGTCAAGGCTACGGTTTTTCCTATGGTCATGTATGGATGTGAGAGTTGGACTGTGAAGAAAGCTGAGCACCGAAGAATTGATGCTTTTGAACCATGATGTTGGAGAAGACTTGAGAGTCCCTTGGACTGCAAGAAGATCCAACCAGTCCATTCTGAAGGAGATCAGCCCTGGGATTTCTTTGGAAGAAATGATGCTAAAGCTGAAACTCCAGTACTTTGGCTATCTCATGCAAAGAGTTGACTCATTGGAAAAGACCCTGATGCTGGGAGGGGTTGGGGGCAAGAGGAGAAGGGAACAACAGAGGATGAGATGGCTGGATGGCATCACGGACTTGACGGGTGTGAGTCTGAGTGAACTCCGGGAGTTGGTGATGGACAGGGAGGCCTGGTGTGCTGCGATTCATGGGGTTGCAAAGATTCGGACACGACTGAGCTACTGAAGTGAACTGAACTGAACCCATACCTGTGAAAAACACATTCACCAGAGACCTGCTCTCTGAAAAATGGAAAGAAAGGACTGCTTGCCAGTTACCCACATTAAAATGGCATGCGAGAACTAAACTTCTATTCTTGAAGTCCATGATTTAGCCTATTAGTTCTAAGGTAATCAAATGGGGAAGCAAGATTTGCAAGCAAGAGATGGAAACTTGTGTACACACTGTAACAGTAGAGGGGAGTGTAACATGGCATTCAAGGGTAGCGGAATGGAGTGGAAAAAAAGTCAAGGGCACTGCTGGCATATGAGTTTATTTGCCAGGGATTCACTCCTTCCCAGCCCTCAGTGAGGATGAACTGGTGTCTCAGTGGGAGGCCAGGGTTTTAGCTTCTTCAGTGAGTAGCTGCAAGAGAAAAGGTTAGATGCTTAGAGGCTCTGGAAATCTGGGAAGCAAGAATTCACTCCCAAGCTTAATATTATTCATCTTCACCAGACCTTGAAACAAGAATACTTCATGTAACAACAGGAATTGTCCACTTCTGATTTGGAGGAGGGGATGGTATTAGTTCACTGAATAGACAAAGGTAGAAATATGGGACCTGAGTAAGCTAAAATGGTTCATGGTAAAGTCTGACTATGGATGCTATGGCTAGAAATCTGGACTGAAAAACAGAAAAACACCAAACTGTTGAAATATAGAATGAAGACATCACAGGCATTGATTATATATTGAAAGAAACAAGGTGCCCCAAGCTGGTATCTTGGTCTATTTGCCAGTGAATTGGTTTCCAGGTTTAGTGGACATGGTCTTCTGCTATGTTTGTGCCTGGATTTGGGATACCTCAGCCCTCTGTTTAGGGATAACAGCATCTGAGAAGGTGAGAATCAGTGATGACACACACCCAAGTGTGCATCTCCAAACTCACTGTATTTTCCCAGCAGATGTTTCCACAGTAGGTCCAGCAGCATGTGTGATTTATTTTTACACATCTAAAGTTTCTAGAACACCTGTTGTTACATTCTCGGATGGTTGGCTCTCCCCAGCACTCCTGAATGAACAAATCCCCCCTGAAAATGAGATGAGATGGTAAGACATTGGTGGGGCCATATAGACAAGTGTGGGAAGAGAAGTCTTTCATAAGCTTAACAGCTTATGTTAAGCTAGAGGGGCCCCTCCTAGATCCTGGCCCCAAGTCCCCACTAAAGTACCTATCTCCTAAGAAAAGTCTCCTTCCTTAGCCTCCTCATTGTATTTTCACTGACCCCATCACATCTTCACTAAGCTCTTAGACTTCTCTGCTCCCCACATCCTATCGTGTTGCAGACTTCTGGGTTGTCTTTGAGCATCCTAGAGATAGGACTCCATATACTCCCAGCATTCATTTGCCCTCCTATAACAATTACATCTTTATAATGGGAGATCTCAGAGTCTGAGATGACCTCTACCCTTGTTATCACACCGATTTCATAGCATGCGAAACTAGACCAGGGAAAGTAAGGAACAGATTTGCCTCACTTTCTTCCCCTCCTTGCTGACCCTGCCTTTAATGTAATTCAGCCTCAGGACTTCTCTGGTGGGTGGTTAAGAATCTGCCTTCCAATGCAGGGGACGTGGGTTTGATCTCTGGTTGGGGAACTAAGATCCTACATGCTTCAGGGCAACTAAATCTGCATGCCACAACTAGAGAGAGAGAAAAAAGCATCCTATTAAAAAAATAAAGTAATTCAGCCTCTCTCCAAATTCTTCTCTCTCTCATCTCATTTTCTTGGCCCCCTCCATTGATTTCATTTTCTCATCATATAGCCCCCAACATTGCTCCACTAAAGACTCATCTCATATCTCTTTTCCATCTTTTTACATTCTGAAATATCCTACCAATGGGTCAGCTTTAACTCAAGCAGTCTGCCATTGCATTGGACTTCTGAAATATCCTACCACTAAATTAAGGGTATGTATCAAGAAATGCCATTTGGTAATCATCAACGTGCACAGTTAGGACACAGAGCTTCTGGAAGAATGGGAAAATATGGTAGCTCTGTACTGATGCCCCCTCTCCTCCAAGATAGCCTGACATGGGAAAATATTATATCCTTATAATTTATGGAATGTATCTAAAAGCTGACAGATACTCATTGATACTTTTAAGGTTGGAAGAAGAAACAAAGAAGGATCTCAGCTTGGGAATTTCTTGGATCTCTGTCTATAGAAAAGTATCTATACACAAATGCTCCAACAGGTGATCCAGGGAAGTGAGTCCTGGGTCAGATGTATCAGGCATGATACTTCTTCATTTGTCCAGAAATAAGCACAGCCCTGTCATGCCCTTTTGATCCTCAATCCAGCCTCATCACCTGCTGCCATATCTTTCTTTCACTCCTCCGAGCACAGACAGTAGTACCATACAGAGGAACATCATGAAGAGAGGTGTCCAGAACTTCATGATGCTGACCGTATATTTACATCTGAATAGGTGTTGTCAGGAGTTCTTTCCTTCGCAGTTGCTTCTAGAGATCAAAAGACACAAATAAAGAGAGCTGGGAAGCAAGAGGAAATTCTCATGGAATTTCTTTACACTCTGTCCTCTAATTATTCTTCCTTGACCTCACCACCCAACCACAGGTACAAACCAATTCTGGATGTTGACTTTGCTTAAAGATATCTCTCCATCTCAAGTTTCATGCCTTCCTTTTGCAGGAACCCCACCCCCCCTTTTTAAAAAAATGTGCTATCTTCCCTTGATTAAAAAAATAACTCAAAGGATTCCTGTTAGTCCAGTGGTTACGAATCTGCCTGCCAACACAGGGGACATGGGTTTGATTCCTGCTCCAGGAAGATCCCGCAGCTGCAGGGCAATGAAGCCCATGCACCACAGCTGCTGAGCCAGCGCTCTCGAGCTTGGGCGCCACAGCTGCTGAAGTCTGTGTGCCTAGAGCAAGTGCTCCGCAACAAGAGAAGCCACCACGATGAGAAGTCCAGACACTGCAACTAGAGAGCCAGCACGCAGCAACAAAGACCGAGTGCAGCAAAATAAATAAATAAATCTTTACAATAACGATGATTCAAATTTAGCTTTCAGAACAAGCTTCATGCCTTCCTTTTGCAGGAAAGCCTTTTTTATTTTTATTTTTTTTGCATGTGTGTGTTATTTTCCCTTGATTAAAAAAATGGCTCAGGGGCTTCCCTAGTGGTCCAGTGGTTAGGAATCTGCCTTCCAATGCAGGGAACTTGGGTTCAATCCTTGGTCAGGAAAGTAACTCACGTAGCACAACTAGAGAGCCCATAAACTGCAGTGAAAGATGAGCATGCTGCAACTGAGACCCAGCGCCAAATAAATAAATAAAATATTTTTTAAAAGAAAAAAAAAAGGAAGTGAGTGGTCAGGGAAAGATATCACAATAAACCAGCTGGTAAAGAGATGGATTCAGCCAGATCAAGACAACCACAAGTGAGCAACTTTCATCAGTTGGGTGGGGGAAAACTCAAGCCATGAAACCACACATGACAGAGTCAATTTGAAGCAGTACCAAGTCCAGAAAGTACAAAGTTCAAGAGTGCAACACTGTCTGCCAGAAAGAGCTATCCTGACCCCTTTATCTATTCCTGCTCCGCCACCTCCAAAATGGCTCTTAGCTACCTGCAGGAGGAGAGGAAAGAGCAAGGAAACTGACCACTCTCTTTCTAGGTGTGGAGGGAACAACCATTTAATTCAAGCTTAGTGTTTCAACTGTGCTTGGGCTTAGCCTTTTTTCTAAATTTATTATATTATATTATGAATAATATATTTTAGCATATAATATATTAGTATAATTTAAATGTAGGCAGTGACTAGAAAAGTCTAGTTCTGTACCCAAGCTCTCATATAGAACCAAGAAATGAAGTCGCTCTTCTGGATATATTTAAATGGGACAAAGGACAAGACTTTCAACATATTACTAGTAACATTCCTAATGAATATTAATGATATGTATACCAGTAACACAGATCATTAATATCTTCCCATGGATCATAAGACATCTGAAAATTTGTGACTTCTCTTTCTTCATGGGGAAAAATGTCTTTGGAAACCTCGCAACTGAAATTTGGTTAAATGCATTTGTAGATGTGGAGGTCCTTGGACAAAGGATACTGCCTGTCTCAAACCCTAGGTGGGGTTGGTGCCAGTTTTTCCTGTTTTAAGATTAGTTTATTCTCAAAAACAGACTCACAGACTTAGAGAAGGAACTTATGTTTACCGGGGGGAAGGGCGGTCTGGAGTGATAGCTAGGGAGTTTGGGATTAACAGATCCACACTACTATATTTAAAGTAGAAGGACTTCCCTGGGGGTCCAGTGTTTAAGATCCCTCAGTTCCAATGCAGAGGGGCACAAGCTGGATCCCCAGTCAGGGAACTAAGATCCCGTATGCCCCACAAGCCTCATGCCATGGCCAAAGATTTTTTTTTTTAATTGTTTAAAATTAAAACTGATAACTAAGAAGGACCTACTGTATAGCACAGGGAACTCTGCTCAATATTATGCAACAATGGGAAAAGAATTTGAAAAAGCAGTTTTGAAAAATAAAAGAAAAGAGAGGTAGGATGAATTAGGAGATTGGAATTGATAAATGTACAAACGTATATACAGATACATGTATAAATGTGTAAAACAGATGACTAATGAGAACCTACTGTATTGTACAAGGAACTCTACATGCTCTGTGGTGACGTAAATGACCTAAATGGAAAAAAAGCTACACATATAGATATACGTGTAGCTGATTTAGTTTGCGGAACAGAAGAAGCTAACACAACATTGTAAAGCAACTATACCTCAAATTTTTAAAATACAATTTAATTTTATAAATAATGGCTGTGGTTTCTCATAGCCTTAAAGAGTTAGACATATAAAAGGAACCTAGAGACACATAACTCTAAAATGTTTAATTATAAAAAAATTGGTTTATTTTACCAACAGGATATACATCTTGTCTTATCAGTAGGAGGGAAATTCTCTCCCACTTGACACCACACTGAAAACTCTCAGTGTGGTATAGACAGTAAATTCCTCTGACTTTCTGGAGTCAGAGATTCAAATTCCTGTGAAATCCCAACCTCAACCTGCCTAGTTGATTATAAGCTACGTCTTTGGCTAACCACCTAATTTCTCAAAGACTCAGTTTCCCTGGATGTATTATTTTTGGGCTCCAAAATCATTGCAGATGGTGACTGCAGCCATGAAATTAAAAGATGCTTGCTCCTTGGAAGAAAAGCTATGACAAACCTAGACAGCATATTAAAAAGCAGAGATATCATTTTGCTGACAAAGGTCCGTATAGTCAAATCTATGGCTTTTCCAGTAAATAGATGTAAAGTTGGACCATAAAGAAGGCTGAGCGTGGAAAAACTGATGCTTTTGAACTGTGGTGCTGAAGAAGACTCTTGAGAGTCCCTTGGACTGCCAAAGAGATCAAACCAGTTAATCCTAAAGGAAATCAATCCTGAATATTCATTGGAAGGACTGATGCTGAAGTTGAAGCTTCAATAGTTTGGCCACCTATGTGAAGAGCTGACTCATTGGAAAAGACCCTGATGCTGGGAAAGACCTAAGGCAGGAGGAGAAGGGGATGACAGAGGGTGAGATGGTTGGATGGCATCACTGACTCAATGGACAAGAGTTTGAGGAAGCTCAGGAGATGATGAAGGACCAGGAAGCCTGGCGTGCTTCTGTGGGGTTGCAAAGAGTCTGACATGACTGAGTGACTGAACAATGTGGGGATGATATATCAACATAGCAAATGTTGACTATATGAAGCACTAGCAAAAAAATTTAAGTTTTAAAAGTTAAAAAATAAAGCCTCTTGGCGTATGTTACAAATTATAAAATAGGAAAATATAGAAAATTTGAGGGATTATCCTGGTGGTCCAGTGGCAGACTTTGCCTTCCAATGCGAAGGGGTTTGGATTCAGTCCCTGGATGTGGAGCTAGATCCCACAGGCCTTGCAGCTAAAAAGTCAAAACATAAATAAAAGAAGCAATATTGTAACAAATTCAATAAAAAGACTTAAAAAACTGGTCTACATCAGAAAATCTGTTAAAAAATAATAAAATAAAAATTGAGGCACATAAACTGTTAGCTGGGTTTTCCTTTAACTTCTAAAAAACTGTTATTTGGAAATGATTTCAAAATTACAAGATTAAGGCTAGTCAAAGAACTTCTACATACTATTTACTCAGATTCCTCTATTTTAACAATTTACTCCAATTCCTTTCTCTTTCTCTCGCATGTGTCTGCATGTATATATATATATATACATATACCTAAGCCATTTGAGGGTAAGTAGATACATCATGGCTCCTCTTTTAGGAGTAATACTTCAGTGAATATTAACAATAAGAACATTCTCTTCTGTGATCACGGTGCAACTGTCACCCTCATTAAATTTAACATTTCTAAAATCTTTTTATCAAATCTACCATTAGCATCCCATTGTGTAAATTCACCCAGCAATGCCCTTTGTCTTTTATGAGGTTGAAATTTTTGATGACGCTAGACAATTTTTTCTTTTAATTAAACATTCTTCATGTGCGGTTTGTTTGCAATTTCCTCATGATTAGGTGCAGGTTATACGTTCTCCCTGAGACTACTCTGAAGACAATAATGGCCCATGTGTTACCGACAATACGTAGTGTCCTGTGTATTGTAGACAGTACATAGTGACTCAGTGTCCATCTATCTCATCTTTCTCTCACTTTCTCCATTTGAACACCAAGGACGATTACTTCTTTTCTAGAGGGAAAGTGTTGTTTTAATCTGGGAGCATGATTTGGACACAAGCCACAAATGAAAGCATTTTCAGGCTCACATTTCCAGCCCCAAGATTCTGACCTTCACCTACCTCTGAAGTTGTATGAGTTGGAAGTGTCGGTATTTATTGGACTGCTGGCTCTTCTTCCTGGTCTCTGCGAACTGCCGAGCCCTTGCACACGGGGAATCTGATGAGCAGAACAGAGCTCGAAGGTTCAGAATGTAATCATGGTTCTGTGGCAGATCTGGGATTTCTGCCAGTAAGTTGGGTACATATAGAACATTGTCCCTAAATTCTTATAAAAAGTACTCAAGGAGTACTTTTTTTTTTGGTCTCTTTGTGCTGCAGGCAACACAGGTAAAAGCAAACACTGGAGAACTGCAGGAGCCTTCCCTCCCCCACACACACATTTCTGGCTGTCTAGGTGATTGTAAGGGTAGTGAAGGTTCTGCGTATCTCTTTTTTTGTTAACATTTGTGTGATGACTTTTGTGACATCCCATCCATCTCTATGTTAACTTCAACATGGTTAGCATCAGCCTAACACTACCTGAGCACAATGTCCTGTGAGTTTTGAGCTACTGAAAAAACAGAGCTCTGCCAAGAGAGCTTGGAAAGGCCACGTAATACGGAGATTTACAACACAGACTTAACTTGAATTCAAATTCTAGTTCCCACTTACTTTGGGTGAGTCACTAATCCTCTCCATGCATCAATTTCCTCATTGACAAAGTGGATTAATAGTGGTGCCTTCCTCACAGGATTATTGTGAGGGTTCCATGAATAATGATCTGTTAAGCACTTAGAACCAATGTCTGAAATACAGGCAGTGATTGTAAGTTAGTTAAATCAACAAATGAGAGTGTTACCCAACGAAGTGTCAAGCATCACCCAGTTTAATACCAAATTTACTACCTGTCAGATATTTAACATGTATTAGCTAGTACTGTCAATGACCCTATGAGTTTAGTACTATCATTCCTATTTTACAGACGCAGAAACTGAGACACAGAGGAGTTAAGCAACTCCAAAATTCTTAAGGGCAAGATATAAATAAATAAATAAGAAAGTAAATAAGTAAATAGATACAGTATAATTGTGGCTATCTAATTTTAGCTGTTTTCAGAAAATCCATACAGATCAATAAGGAGCAAATAAATCACTCCACACATAACCCTCAGCCTAATGAGGAAATAGAGAATGTTATAAATTTCAATTTGTTAGGAGAGAAATAAACACCCAAACGTAGCAGATGCAACGTCAGAGTCCATGTTTGTGTGTGCGTGTTTAGTCACTCAGTCACGTCCAACTCTTTGTGACTCCATGGACTGTAGCCCACCAGGATCCTCTGTTGATGGGATTTTTCAAGCAAGAATACTGGACTATGTTGCCATCTCCTTCTCAGGGCATATTCCCAACCAGAGATCGAACCCGTGTCTCTTGTGTCACAGGTGGATTCTTTACCTGCTGAGCCATCAAGGAAGCAGAGACATACAAAGACCACAGAGACTGCACGCCTGTAAATGAGGTAGGGGCACTGGGCTTAGGCCAGGACACAGATAAAATAGCCCCCAGAAAATGGAAGTCTGACTGCAGATGGAGGAATGCTGAGAAAAAGGCTGACATCTACAATAAGCTGGTTCTGAGAAATCAAAAAAAGAGGTGCAAGTACAAGAAACCCTAAATAGGCAAACACAGGAAGACACCGTTTCTCAGAGTGCCAACAGTGACACAGAAAGGGCAGTGCCTCTTGTAGACTTAGAGGCCGTGGGAAAGAATGAAGCTAGAGAGGAAGTCAGTGGGTCCTCAGAGTCCACACACCTGATTATACTGGTGACTCATTTCCTTTGGAGCCGATCAAGCTCAGTCTCATTTATACCTGCCTCTATGCACTGCCCCCCATTTTGAGACTTCATAGATCAGATAACCCCCAAGTTGTGAAGGAAACTTCCAGTTGCAGAGTGGTTTGATGTCCCCTGGTTAGACATGGGTTTTTACCAGCGTTTGCTAGCAAAGAAAAAGTGGCTTCAAAAATGGAAACCATCTGGCAACAGAAGAGAAAGTCTGACCTCAACACAAGTGTGTATTCTTTGATTATCCTACTGGAACTTGCAAAGAGACCAGTCAGCATCTTAATCACCACAGACACTTTGTATAATGCATGTGCTAGGGGCTAAGACCCAAGGGGCAGACAACTTGCAAAATATCCTGGACCTGTTGCAGAAATATTCCTTAATCTGGATTCCACTCAAAACTAGCAGCCTTGGATTCCCCTGGCGGTCCAGTAGATGAGAATCCACCTGCCAGTGGGGGGGGGGACATGGGTTCATGGGTTCAATCCCCTGTCTGGGAAGGTTCCACATGCCACAGAGCAATTAAGCCCGTGTTCTAGAGCCCAAGAGTCACAACTACTGAGCCGGCATGCTGGAAGTACTGAAGCCCATGTGCCTATAACCAGTGCTTTGCAACAAGAGAAGTCACTACAGTGAGAAGCCCAAGCACAGTAACAAAGAGTAGCCCCAGTCGCTGCAACTAGAGAAAGCCCATGTGTGGCTCTGAAGACTCAGTGCAACCAAAACTAAAAATCAGTGAATTAATTATTTAAAAAAGCTACCAACCTTATGTTCCCCGAGAAAGTCAATAAGAGCAGAGTGCCCCCAAAGTGGCCTTTATTGTCTCCAAAATCCTAAGAGCTCCACCAAGGGAATTCCCTGGTGGTCCAATAGTTGGGACTCAGTACTTTCATTGTTGTGGTCTTCTTTCAGTCCCTAGTTAGGGAACTAAGATCCTGCAGGCTGTGTGTCATGGCCAAAAAATGAAACAACAAGAACAAAGCAAAGAGCCCCATCACGTACCGTGTCTTTCTTCATGGTGGGCAGCAGAAGGTTCAGCAGCTTGTCTGTTGTCTCTGAGGGTCTTTCCTATACGCCTGGACAACTGGATCTCTGGAAATGTTACCAGCAGAGCAAGTCCTGGACTATTGTTAGGTGTCAGACAAGTCTGGACTATTGCCCCACCCTCTGGCATGCAAGTGCTAAAGCACCTAGGATGCCTGCTATTTTCATTCTCTACGGCCGGTGAGCAGAGTGTCACAGGTATGATGAAGCTGGCGTGATGGTCCATGGAATACCAAGGGATCGAAATCTCCCCAGACTATGAAGTCAAAAGCCCAAAGAGATGAATTAGTCCTGAAGTAAGACACCAAGGGTCTATTGCCAGGTCTGTACACAGGAGAAAGCTACTTCCGATTATCTTGGTTGATAGGTACGAGAGGTAAAAATTTGTTAGGAGAAGACTGGAACTTGAGAGGAGAACAAATCATGCAATAAATAAATATATAGAGAGACAGACAGGCAAATAGATAAATGAATGAATGAATAAAGCATAGCAACTAGGAGCCCATGTGTTTGTCACAAACAGATCAGTCCTGAGCTGCGATTTTCTGTAGGCAGGGAATGGACTTTTTGGAGACCCACATCATGGCAAAGTCTGCACTTGTTTCCTCTTTTGTCTCCATAGATTTCAAGGTCTTCCAAGGGATCCCCTGCTGGGGGCCAGCGTGAGGAATACCCCAGTGACAAGGTCATGTGGAAGGAAGCCTGACAAAACGCAAGGACGTGATCAGGCTTCAGGGGTTTCCCCTGGAATTTCCTGAGCATCCACCCCCCAAGACCAGAGTCTGCCTGCTTTACTGTGTTATGCTTTCCACCTACTCTTCTGTCATTAACAGGGGGCTGTCCCCTCACCACCTTTTTCTGGAAAAAATTAATTTAGAGCTTTTAGATAATAAATCTCCTGGGCATAATATGAGTGTTTCAATCCAAAAACCCCTCTGATGGCTTTCTAGCCTGCCTGCAGGACTCGTACAGCTGCACATGTAATTGTTTGAGGCCTCCCGACTGAGGGAGGCACAGGAAGCTTAAAACATCCTAGGAATGTAGCGGCTTCCAAGGACTCAAAATCATTAGAACAGGACTGATTAAAGGTTTCATTTGTTGAGCCAATACTTGCTGCTAAATTTTCTTATCTTTTATTTGTTGATATAGTTGGTATATAGAAAAAACAAGTAGCAATATTAGATCTTTGAGTTAAGTACCTTCTTTGTTATAACCCACTGCACCTTTGTTCTATAGAGATGTACTTTAGTGCTTTAAGGAGATGCAGATTAAAGAAAAACACTTCAGGGGAAATGAGATTAACTTTCATTAAGAAAGAGAGCCAAAAAGTGTTAGCAAGCCTCTTGGCCAGAAGATAATGTAAATCACCTGAGACCTTTTGTATACAAAAAGATATACAGAAAGGGTCAGGACTGCTGCCCTGCGTGACTCTGTATCTTCCATTATGTAAAATTTAGTGTATATAAACACCTTTTGAACAATAAAGTAGGGAAGGGGTTTTTGCACCAGCCTGGCCTCCAGTCATTTCTTTCTCTTGCTCCCTCCCTCCCTCTCCTTTTCAGGCTGACCCTTGGAACTGGAGGCTCACCGAGTCTACTTACTTGCCCAGGCTTCTGAGACCCATGCGAGAAGGGAGCCCAAGGTGGGCACCACCCATATTCAAGTGGGCACCTGTGGCCCAACGTAGACAGTACAAGTTCCTTGTCTGGAACTTTATTGGTTTTCCACATAAACCAAGTTAATCAGCCTCTTTTCTCCACTTAATTTTCCTGCTACACTATTTCTTTCTGATCTAATCTTATATTAATAAATAAATAAGTCTTTCCTCACCAACGCTGTCCCCACTTTGAATTCCCTGGATCCACCGAGGCTGGACCCTGGCAATCCACCACTTCTCCCTTTTATGTAATAAGGAAGCCATTGTTTATTCTTACAAGAACAGAACATGAAGTGTTATCCAGGCAAGCACTTCTCCTAGCCATAGCATTCTAGGTGTAGTTTCTGAGTTCTCTAGAGCAGGGTGGACTGTCCAGAGAGGGTCAGGGTACTAGTTACCACAAGGGAGAAGGGCAGCTGCTTCCAGTAAAATTCATGGTCCACGGTGTTCACCAGTGGCAAGGAACAGGTCAGCCTGGTACCTAAGATATAACCATGAAGTAGGACACAGTAGACTTGGGCATGGAGGACATTCACAATATGGCCCTCTGGAAGGTAATTTTGCCTGTCTTAATAGTCTGTCCCAGGGTGTTTAAGGGGATAGCCAAGAATTGGGAAAATGCTTTAGAGTGAGGTTATCTGAAGAAGTACCACATAAGAGCTCCTTTAGAGCATGCCCTTAGCACCCAACTACCTCCAATGATGTCTGAGTTGCTAGTGGATCATGATCTCTTTCCTAAGGCCCCCTTATCTGAGGGCAGGTCCTAGCAGAAGTGGAGGAGACCCTGCAATACCAGAAGCCCTGTGATGCTCCTGAGATGGGTTGGAGGCTCTGGGCCGATGGAGGCATGGCATGTCTGTTTCACTGATGCTCAGCAGGAGCCACTGGCCTGCAGCATAGCACCACATCCCTGCCTCCAGCAGGGTCTGCCCTCCCAAGTTCCTCACAATTGATCCCATGTCCCAGTTGGCCACACTCGCCTGCTCTCTGGACTTAGTCCCAGGACCACATCAGAGAAGTGGTGATTGCACAGAGTAGTAGGGACTCTGGACCCCAGGGATGAATTTCTACTGACTCACCATGAAATCAGGGGCAAGACCCAAGGCATCCTGTGCTGATTAATCCTGTCACATCACCCTGAACCAATGTTCCTCCCTCTGGTTTGAAAAAAGAAGAAAGATGAGGCCATAAGGAAAGGTTGGGACCGCGCAGTTAAAGGAAGGGCCTGGAGTCTCAGGGGTCGCAGCCGGGCCCCATTCCACGAGCAGCCTGTTGGTGGTGCTGGAGTGGGGACAGCACAGGGCTCACTCTCCATGGACCGTCCCACTGGGATGTGGAGAGGGGAGCACAGAGGAAACCTCC
>SJYE01001202.1:0-234753 GCA_006408755.1 Eudorcas thomsonii
CCAAAAAGGAAGTGCTTGTAATAGGAAAGTCGAGAGGAGCATCTGTGGTTCAGCCACCATTTTAAAACCCCCAAATGCCGTGTCCACTGCCGATGAAACTGGCTGCCCTGCAGTACCTTGACTGTCATCCAGAAGCTCAAAGCCTGAAACACCTGTACAAGTGACAGCACTTTGGGCCTCGAGGTCAAGCCACAGAACCCTGTGTCCGCTAGACATGGAGCCTGACACTGCTGCTGCAGCTGGTCAGGCAAGTAGCCATGCACGTGTCCAGGTGGTACGAAGCCTGTCTCCAATGTGGGGCCCTCAGGGTCCACCAAGACCTAGGTCAGGACGGTCGAGGAAAGCTCAGGCTCCCGCCTCAGTATAAGTCAAGTACAGAGCGCCGAGACGATTAGGGAAGAATCCCCAGAGGCGCCTGTTAACTGACATGGAGACTGTCCAATCCTCACTGCACAGGGGCTAGTCCCTTGGTTCCCCGTTGTAACTCGAGAGGACCCGCCACAACATGAGAAAAATCAAAAGATTCTCCCCTGCAAGCGGGGTGAGGACCTCGTCTGCTGTGGCGTCTCGGGGGAAAGAACTCCTCTATCTCGGACGTCCAGAGTGTCATTTACCTTCTTACTGTGACTCTTGAAATTTCTCTTGCTGCCCATCCTCACTCGAGGGGAACACCGACGGTTCTGCCAGGAATGGAAAGGAGCCCCAGTATCCCTGCTGAACTCCAGATCAGGGTCGCTTTCCTGCTCTGTCGGGTAAGTGTTCCCATCTCTTCCATCAGATCCCAATGGGAGACACTCGAACCAGGTCTGTTGGGAGCAGCATCAAGGTCTTGTCACCATTCCCCAAGACCCCCAATTACCCCGATCATTCCAGATGAACCTGACTGCACTGCCCTGGGTGGACTGTCAATCCGAGGCTTGAAGCCGGACACAGTTGCACATGTGACAGAAATGGATGGTACCTCGAGGTCAAGTCACAGATCCCTGTGTCCAGTTGACGGGGAGCCTTTCACAGCTGTTGTAGCTGCAGAGGCAAGCGCATGTGTACGTCTCCAGGAAATACAAGGCCTGATTTTCCTGTGGGTGCTCCGAGGAAACCCCAAGATTTCTGTCAGCATGGGCGAGGAAAGCTCAGGTACCAGATTCAGCACCAGACGAAGAATGAGGAATCGGCATTTACTGGGGAGGAATCCTGGAATGTGCATGGCATCTGGCAAGGAGACTGGCCTCTCCTGAGGCCACAGGGGCGGGTCCATGTGATCCTCTTCGTAACTCGAGGAACCCTGCTACGACTCGAGAAATACCAGAAGCTTCTCCCTTGCAAGCGGGTGAGTCCCTTATCCACTTTAGTTTCTCTGGAGAAATTACTCCTTCTCCTTGGACCTCGAAGGGCTCTTTGCCCCCCTTGCTGAGACCCAGGAATTTCCCCGCCCCACCTGTATGAACTCGAGAGGATCAACAAGGGATCCGCTGCGACTCAACAGAGCCGAGTTTGCCCCTGTTAAACTCCAGATGATCATCCCTTTCTTTCCCCTTAGGAAAAGGTTCCCTGGAGCTTTGCTCGAAACCCAAGAGGAGGTGCTCGCAACAGGAGAGTCGGGAAAGCATCAGATATTCAGCCACCATTGCCCAAGATTCCCAAAAGCCTTGTCCACTTCAAATGAACTTGACAGCACCACACTGCCTTCACTGTCATGCCGAAGCTTGACGTACGACACACTGGCACGTGTGACAACACTTTAGAGCTCGAGAGCAAGAAACAGATCTCTCTGTCCGCTTGACATGGACGCTGACGCTACAGCTGCGGCTGGTAAATCAAGTAGCCTTGCATGAGTCCAGGTGAGAAGAAGCCTGTCTCCTCTGTGGGAGCCTCAGAGGAACCCAAAGACCTAGGTCAGGACGGTCGAAGAAAGTTCAGCCACTGTCTTCAGCATAAGTCGAGGACAGGGCACCCAGAGTCGATTGGAGAGGTATCGCTAGAGGTGACGGGCAACCGGAACGGAGACTGTCCTCTCCTGAGGCCACAGTGGCGCGTCCCAGGTCTCCCCGTCATAACTCGAGAAACCTCACCGCAACTCGAAAAAAACCAGAAGCTTCTCACTGGTAAGCGTTGTGAGGGCCTTATCTGGTCCGGCGTCACGTGCGAAATAACCCCTTCCCTCTTGGAACTCGAAGGGCTCCTTCACTCCCGTGATGTAACACAAGGAGTTCCGGGCCACAGCCCTCACACAGTGAGGAACCCCAGTGGAACCGCTGCGAATCAAGAGGAGCCTAGTTTGTCCCTGTAAGCTCTAGGTGATAGTCTCTTTTCCTGTTCATTAGTATAAGGTGTCCTAGGGATTCCATCACATCCCAAAATGAGGTGCTCACAGTAGGAAAGTCGGGAAGAGCCTCTGGGTTTCAGCCACCATTCTCCAAGACCCCCAAATGCCTTATCCACTGCAGATGAACCAGTCTGCCGTGCAATGCCTTCACTGTCACCCCGAGGCTCGACGCCCGAAACACCTGCACATGAGACAGCACTTTGGGCCACGAGGGCAAGCCACAGATCCCTGTGTCCACTCGACATGTATCCTGATACTGCTGGTGCAGCTGGTCAGGCAAGTAGCCGTGCACGTGTCAAGGCGAGATGAGGCCTGTCTCCTCGGTGAGGCCCTCAGGGGGACATCAAGACCTAGGTCAGGACGGTTGAGGAAAGCTCAAGCCTCAGCGAAAGTCGAGGACTGAGCACCGAGATGATTAGGGAAGAATCCCCAGAGGCGCCTGGCAACTGGCACGGAGACTGTCCAATTCTGAGTGCAGAGGGGCGAGTCCCTGGGTTCCCCGTTGTAACTCGACAGGACACTGCCACATCTTGAGAAATACCAAAAGATTCACCCCTGCAAGCGGGTTGAGGACCTCGTCTGCTGTGGCGTTTCGGGGGAAAGAACCTCTTCTCTCTAGGACCTCAAGTGTGTCGTTTACCTTCTTGCTGTGACACAAGAAGATTCTCTCGCCACCCGTCCTCACTGGAGGGGAACACCGAGGGTCCCGCCATGAAAGAAAAGGAGCCTCATTATCCCTGCTGAGCTGCAGATGAGGGCCCTTTCCTGCTCTGTTGGGAAAGGGTTCCCAGCACTTCCCTCACAACACAACAGGAGACACTCGAACCAGGATTGTTCCAAGCAGCATCAAGGGTCTTGCCACCATTCCCCAAGACTCCCAAATACATCGTTCACTCCAGATGAACCTGACTTCCCTGCACTGTGTCGGTTCCATGGGCTTCCCGTCGTAACTCGAGAAAACCCACTGCAACTCGCGAGAAATACCAGAAGCTTCTGCCTTGCACTCGGGGTGTTTCTCTTATCCACTGTGGCATCCCTGGGGAATGGAATGGAAAGGAGCCTCAGTATCTCTGCTGAATTCCAGATCTTGGTCACTTTCCTGCTCTGTCGGGAAAGTGTTCCCAACTCTTCCATCACATCCCAACAGGAGACACTCGAACCAGGACTTTAGGGAGCAGCATCAGGGTCTTGCCACCATTCCCCAAGACGCCAAATTACCCCATTCAATCCAGATGAACCTGAATGCACTGCCCTGTGTGGACTGTCCACCCGAGGCTCGAAGCCGGACACAGTTGCACATGGGACAGAAATGGATGGTACCTCGAGGTCAAGTCACAGATCCCTGTGTTCATTCGACTGGAAGCCTTTCACAGCTGCTGTAGCTGCAGAGACAAGCACATGTGTACGTCTCCAGGAAAGACGAGGCCTGATTTTCCTGTGGGAGCTCGGAGGAAACCCCAAGATTTATGTCAGCATGGGCGAGGAAAGCTCAGGTACCAATTTCAGCACCAGACGAAGACTGATGAATTGGCGTTTGCTGGGGAGGAATCTCGAAAGGCGCATGGCATCTGGCAAGGTGACTGGCCCTTCTGAGGCAACAGGGGTGGGTCCATGGGCTCCCCTTCGTAACTCGAGGAACCCTGCCACAACTCGAGAAATACCAGAAGCTTCTCCCTTGCAAGCAGGGTGAGGCCCTTATCCACTGTGGCTTCTCTGGACAAATCACTCCTTCCCTTTTGGACCGCAAAGGGCTCTTTGCCCCCCTTGCTGAGACCCAGGAATTTCCCCGCCAAACCTGTCTGAACTCGAGAGGAGCAACAAGGGATCCACTGCGACTCAACAGAGCCCTGTTTGCCCCTGCTAAGCTCCAGATGATCATCCCTTTCCATCCCCTTATGAAAAGGTTCCCTGGAGCTTCGCTCGAATACCAAGAGGCGGTGCTCGCAACAGGAGAGTCGAGAGGAGCATCAGGGGTTCAGTCATCATTTATCAAACCACCAAATGCCTTGTCCACTTCAAATGAACTTGACAGCACCACATTTCTTTCACTGTCACGCCGAAGATCGACGTATGACACACTGGCACGTGTGACAACACTTTAGAGCTCGAGAGCAAGACAAAAATCCCTCTGTCTGCTCGACCTGGACGCTGACGCTGCAGCTGAAGCTGGTTAATCAAGTAGCCGTGCACGTGTCCTGGTGAGGTGAAGCCTGTCTCCTATGTGGCAGCCTCACAGGAACCCAAAGACCTAGGTCAGGACGGTCGAAGAAAGTTCAGGCACTAGCCTCAGCATAAGTCATGGACAGGGCACCCAGAGACGATTGCAGAGGTATCCCCAGAGGTGACGAGCAACTGGAACGGAAACTGTCCACTCCTGAGACCACAGGGCTGCGTCCCAGGGCTCCCCATCATAATTCGAGAAAACTCGCCGCAACTCGAAAAAAACAAGAAGCTTCTCCCTGGCAAGCGGAGTGAGGGCCTTATCTGGTCCAGGGTCACGTGGGAAATGACCCCTTCCCTCTTGGAATTCGAAGGGATCCTTCACTCCCTTGATGTAACCCAAGGAGTTTCTAGCCACAGCCCTCACACCCACGAAGAACTGCAGTGGAACCGCTGCGACTCAAGAGGAGCCTAGTTTGCCCCTGCTAAGCTCTAGGTGATAATCTCTTTCCTGCTCTTTGTATAAGTTGTCCTAGGGATTCCATCGCATCCCAAAAGGAGGTGCTCACAGTAGGAAAGACGGGAAGAGCATCTGGGTTTCAGCCACCATTCTCCAAGACCCCCAAATGCCTTGTCCACTGCAGATGAATCTGTCTGCCGTGCATTGCCTTCATGTCACCCCGAGGCACGATGCCCGAAACACCTGCACGTGTGACAGCACTTTGAGCCTCGAGGGCAAGCCACTGATCCCTGTGTCCACTCGACATGGAACCTGATACTGCTGGTGCAGCTGGTCAGGCAAGTAGCCATGCACGTGTAAAGGCGAGATGAGGCCTGTCTCCTCGGTGAGGTCCTCATGGGGACATCTAGACCTAGGTCAGGACGGTTGAGGAAAGCTCAGGCTCCAGCCTCAGCAAAAGTCGAGGCCTGAACACCGAGACATTTAAGGAAGAATCCCCGGAGGTGCCTGGCAACTGGCAGGGATACTGTTCCATCCAGAGTGCAGAGGGGCGAGTCCCTGTGTTCCCCATTGTAACTCGACAGGACACTGCCACATCTTGAGAAATACCAAAAGATTCTCTCCTGCAAGCGGGTTGAGGACCTCGTCTGATTTGGCGTTTCGGGAGAGAGAACCTATCCTCTCTTGGACCTCCAGAGTGTCGTTTACCTTCTTGCTGTTACCCAAGAAGTTTCTCACGCCGCCCGTCCTCACTGGAGGGGAAAACCGAGGGTACAGCCATGAAAAAAAAGGAGCCTCATTATCCCTGCTGAGCTGTAGATGAGGGTCCATTACCTGCTCTGTAGGGAAAGTGTTCTCAGCACTTCCCTCACATCCCAACAGCAGTCACTCGAACCAGGATTGTTCCGAGAAGAATCAAGGGTCTTTCCACCATTCCCCAAGACACCCAAATACCTCGTTCACTCCAGATGAACCTGAGTTCCCTGCACTGGGTCGGTTCCATGGGATTCCCGTCGTAACTCGTAAAACGCCGCCGCAACTCGAGACAAATACCAGAAGCTTCTGCCTTGCTCGCGGTGTGTGTCTCTTATCCACTGTGGCATCCGTGGGGAAATAACTCCTTCCCTCTTGGAACAAGAAAGGTTCTATCCCCCCCTTGATGAGACCCAGGAATTTCCCCGTCCTATCGGTCTCAACTCAAGAGGATCAACAAGGGATCAGCTGCGTCTCAACAGAGCCCTGTTTGCCCCGGTAAGCTCTAGATGATTTTCCCTTTTCCTGCCCCTTAGGGAAAGGTTCCCTGGAGATTCGCTCGATTACCAAGAGGAGGTGCTCACAACAGAAAAGTCAGGAGGAGCATCAGGGGTTCGGCCACCATTCATCAAGACCCCCACATGCCTTGTCCACTGGACATGAACTTGACAGCCTAGCAATGACTTGAATGTCACCATTAGCCTGGACGCAGGACACGCTGACACGTGTGACTGCACTTTGGACCTAGGGAGCAAGCCAAAGATCCCTCTGGCCGCTCGACATGGAGCTTGACACTGCTGCTGCAGCTGGTCAGGCAGGTAGCCATGCGTGAGTCCAGGTGAGAAAAAGACTGTCTCCTCTGTGGGAACCTCAGTGGAACCCCAAGACATAGGTCAGGATGGTCGAGGGAAGCTCAGACACTGGCCTCAGCACAAGTCGAGGACAGGGCACCCAGAGAAGATTGGAGATGAATCCCCAGAGGTCACTGGCAACTCCCACGGGTACCGTCCTCTCCAGAGGTCACAGGAGTGCATCCCTGGCCTACCCGTCATAAGTTGAGAAACCCTTCACCAACTCGAGAAACACGAGAAGGTTCTCCCTTGCAAGCGGGTTGATGCACTTATCCGACCAGGTGTCTCGTGGGAAATCACCCCTTCCCTCTTGGACCTCGAAGGTCTCCTTTAATCCCTTGCTGTGACACAAGGAGTTCCCTTCCACAACCATCTCACCGAAGAGCAACACCAATGAACCCTCTGCGACTCAAGAGGAGCCCAGTTTGAACCTGCTAAACTCTCGATGATTGTCCCTTTTCCTGCTCCTTAGTCTAAGGTGTCCTGGAGCTGCCACCGCATCCAAAAAGGAAGTGCTTGTAATAGGAAAGTCGAGAGGAGCATCTGTGGTTCAGCCACCATTTTAAAACCCCCAAATGCCGTGTCCACTGCCGATGAAACTGGCTGCCCTGCAGTACCTTGACTGTCATCCAGAAGCTCAAAGCCTGAAACACCTGTACAAGTGACAGCACTTTGGGCCTCGAGGTCAAGCCACAGAACCCTGTGTCCGCTAGACATGGAGCCTGACACTGCTGCTGCAGCTGGTCAGGCAAGTAGCCATGCACGTGTCCAGGTGGTACGAAGCCTGTCTCCAATGTGGGGCCCTCAGGGTCCACCAAGACCTAGGTCAGGACGGTCGAGGAAAGCTCAGGCTCCCGCCTCAGTATAAGTCAAGTACAGAGCGCCGAGACGATTAGGGAAGAATCCCCAGAGGCGCCTGTTAACTGACATGGAGACTGTCCAATCCTCACTGCACAGGGGCTAGTCCCTTGGTTCCCCGTTGTAACTCGAGAGGACCCGCCACAACATGAGAAAAATCAAAAGATTCTCCCCTGCAAGCGGGGTGAGGACCTCGTCTGCTGTGGCGTCTCGGGGGAAAGAACTCCTCTATCTCGGACGTCCAGAGTGTCATTTACCTTCTTACTGTGACTCTTGAAATTTCTCTTGCTGCCCATCCTCACTCGAGGGGAACACCGACGGTTCTGCCAGGAATGGAAAGGAGCCCCAGTATCCCTGCTGAACTCCAGATCAGGGTCGCTTTCCTGCTCTGTCGGGTAAGTGTTCCCATCTCTTCCATCAGATCCCAATGGGAGACACTCGAACCAGGTCTGTTGGGAGCAGCATCAAGGTCTTGTCACCATTCCCCAAGACCCCCAATTACCCCGATCATTCCAGATGAACCTGACTGCACTGCCCTGGGTGGACTGTCAATCCGAGGCTTGAAGCCGGACACAGTTGCACATGTGACAGAAATGGATGGTACCTCGAGGTCAAGTCACAGATCCCTGTGTCCAGTTGACGGGGAGCCTTTCACAGCTGTTGTAGCTGCAGAGGCAAGCGCATGTGTACGTCTCCAGGAAATACAAGGCCTGATTTTCCTGTGGGTGCTCCGAGGAAACCCCAAGATTTCTGTCAGCATGGGCGAGGAAAGCTCAGGTACCAGCTTCAACACCAGACGAAGTCTGAGGAATCGGCGTTTACTGGGGAGGAATCCCGGAAGGCGCATGGCATCTGGCAAGGAGACTGGCCTCTCCTGTGGCCACAGGGGCGGGTCCATGGGCTCCTCTTCGTAACTCGAGGAACCCTGCCACAACTCGAGAAATACCAGAAGCTTCTCCCTTGCAAGCGGGGTGAGGCCCTTATCCACTGTGGCTTCTCTGGAGAAATCACTCCTTCCCTCTTGGACCTCGAAGGGCTCTTTGACCCCCTTACTGAGGCCCAGGAATTTCCCCGCCCAACCTGTCTGAACTTGAGAGGAGCCACAAGGGATGTGCTGCGACTCAACAGAGCCCTGTTTACCCCTGCTAAGCTCCAGATGATCCACCCTTTCCTTCCCCTTAGGAAAAGGTTCCCTGAGATTCGCTCGAATACCAAAAGGAGGTGCTCGCAACAGGAGAATCAGGAGGAGCATCAGTGGTTCAGCCACCGTTGCCCAAGACCCCCAAATGCCTTGTCCACTTCAAATGAACTTGACAGCAACACATTGCTGTCACTGTCACGCCGAAGATTGACTTATGAC
The DNA here is from genome assembly GCA_006408755.1 of Eudorcas thomsonii. Taxonomy (NCBI): domain Eukaryota; kingdom Metazoa; phylum Chordata; class Mammalia; order Artiodactyla; family Bovidae; genus Eudorcas; species Eudorcas thomsonii. The sequence continues at coordinate 8,766 of SJYE01001202.1, forward strand.
ACACTGGCACGTGTGACAATACTTTAGAGCTCGAGAGCAAGACAAAAATCCGTCTGTCCGTTCGACCTGGATGCTGACGCTGCAGCTGCAGCTGTTTAATCAAGTAGCCGTGCAAGTGTCCATGTGATAAGAAGCCTGTCTCCTCTGTGGCAGCCTCAGAGGAACCCAAAGACCTAGGTCAGGACGGTTGAAGAAAGTTCAGGCACTGGCCTCAGCATAAGTCGTGGACAGGGCACCCAGAGACGATTGCAGAGGTTTCCCCAGAGGTGACAGGCAACTGGAATGGAGACTCTCGCCTCCTGAGTCCACAGGGCTGCGTCCCAGGGCTCCCCGTCATAACTTGAGTAAACTCGCCGCAACTCGAAAAAAAACAAGATGCTCTTTCCTGGCAAGCGGGGTGAGGGCCTTTTCTGGTCCGGCGTCACATGGGAAATAACCCCTTTCCTCTTGGATCTCAAAGGGCTCCTTCACTCCCTTGATGTAACCCAAGGAGTTTCCAGCCACAGCCCTCACACCCACGAGGAACTGCAGTGGACCCGCTGTGAATCAAGAAGAGCCTAATTTGCCCCTGCTAAGCTCTAGGTGATAATCTCTTTTCCTGCTCATTAGTATAAGGTGTCCTAGGGCTTCCATCGCATCCCAAAAGGAGGTGCTCACAGTAGGAAAGTCGGGAAGAGTATCTGGGGTTCAGTCACCATTCTCCAAGAACCCCAAATGTCTTGTCTACTGCAGATGAACCTGTCTGCTGTGCACTGCCTTCACTGTCACCCCGAGGCTGGATGATCGAAACACCTGCATGAGTGACTTCACTTTGGCCTCGAGGGCAAGTCAAAGATCCCTGTGTCCACTCGTCATGCATCCTGATACTGCTGGTGCAGCTGGTTAGGCAAGTAGCCATGCACGTGTCAAGGAGAGATGAGGCCTGTCTCCTCGGTGTGGCCCTCAGGGGGACATCAAGACCTAGGTCAGAACGGTTGAGGAATGCTCAGGCTCCGGCCTCAGCAAAAGTCGAGGACTGAGCAATGAGACGATTAGGGATGATTCCACAGAGGCGTCGGTCAACTGTCACGTATAATGTCCAATCCTGAGTGCACAGGGGCGAGTCCCTGGGTTCCCCGTTGTAACTCGAGAGGACACTGCCACATCTTGAGAAATACCAAAAGATTCTCCCCTGCAAGCGCGTTGAGGACCTCGTCTGCTTTGGCGTTTTGGGGGAGAGAACCTCTCCTCTCTTGGACCTCCAGAGTGTCGTATACCTTCTTGCTGTTACCCAAGAAGTTTCTCACGCCGCCCGTCCTCACTGGAGGGGAACACCGAGGGTCCCGCCATGAAAGAAAAGGAGCCTCATTATCCTTGCAGAGCTGCAGATGAGGGTCCCTTACCTGCTCTGTCGGGAAAGGGTTCTCAGCACTTCCCTCACATCCCAACAGCGGTCAATCAAAACAGGATTGTTCCGAGAAGAATCAAGGGTCTTTCCACCATTCCCCAAGACACCCAAATACCTCGTTCACTCCAGATGAACCTGAGTTCCCTGCACTGGGTCGGTTCCATGGGATTCCCGTCGTAACTCGAAAAACGCCGCCGCAACTCGAGAGAAATACCAGAAGCTTCTGCCTTGCACGCGGTGTGTGTCTCTTATCCACTGTGGCATCTGTGGGGAAATAACTCCTTCCCTCTTGGAACAAGAAGGGTTCTATCCCCCCCTTGATGAGACCCAGGAATTTCCCCGTCCTATCGGTCTCAACTCAAGAGGATCAACAAGGGATCAGCTGCGTCTCAACAGAACCCTGTTTGCGCCTGCTAAGCTCCAGAGGATTATCCCTTTTTCTGCCCCTTAGGGAAAGGTTCCCTGGAGATTCGCTCGATGACCAAAAGGAGGTGCTCGCATCAGAAAAGTCAGGAGGAGCATCAGGGGTTCGGCCAGCATTCACCAAGACCCCCACATGCCTTGTCCACTGGACATGAATTTGACAGCCTAGCAATGACTTGAATGTCACCCTTAGCCTCGACGCAGGACACGCTGGTACGTGTGACTGCACTTTGGACCTAGGGAACAAGCCACAGATCCCTCTGGCCGCTAGACATGGAGCTTGACACTGCTGCTGCAGCTGGTCAGGCAGGTAGCCATGTGCGAGTCCAGGTGAGAAAAAGACTGTCTCCTCTGTGGGAACCTCATTGGAACCCCAAGACCTACGTCAAGATGGTCAAGGAAAGCTCAGACACTGGCCTCAGCACAAGTCGAGGACAGGGCACCCAGAGACAATTGGAGATGAATCCCCAGAGGTGACTGGCAACTCCCACGGGTACCGTCCTCTCCAGAGGTCACAGAAGTGACCTCTGGCCTACCCGTCATAAGTTGAGAAACCCTTCACCAACTCGAGAAACATGAGAAGCTTCTCCCTTGCAAGCTGGATGAGGCACTTATCGGACCAGGCGTCTCGTGGGAAATCACCCCTTCCCTCTTGGACCTCGAAGGTCTCCTTTAATCCCTTGCTGTGACACAAGGTGTTCCCTTCCACAACCACCTCACCGAAGAGCAACACCAATGAACCCTCTGCGACTCAAGAGGAGCTCAGTTTGCCCCTTTTAAACTCTCGATGATAGTCCCTTTTCCTGCTCCTTAGTCTAAGGTGTCCTGGAGCTGCCACCGCATCCAAAAAGGAAGTGCTTGTAATAGGAAAGTCGAGAGGAGCATCTGTGGTTCGGCCACCATTTTCAAAACCCCCAAATGCCGTGTCCACTGCCGATGAAACTGGCTGCCCTGCAGTACCTTGACTGTCATCCGGAAGCTCAAAGCCTGAAACACCTGTACAAGTGACAGCACTTTGGGCCTCGAGGTCAAGCCACAGAACCCTGTGTCCGCTAGACATGGAGCCTGACACCGCTGCTGCAGCTGGTCACCAAGTAGCCATGCACGTGTCCAGGCGGTACGAAGCCAGTCTCCAATGTGGGGCCCTCAGGGTCCACCAAGAACTAGGTCAGGACGGTCGAGGAAAGCTCAGGCTCCTGCCTCAGCATAAGTCAAGTACAGAGCGCCGAGACGATTAGGGAAGAATCCCCAGAGGCGCCTGGTAACTGGCACAGAGACTGTCCAATCCTCACTGCACAGGGGCTAGTCCGTTGGTTCCCCGTTGTAACTCGAGAGGACCTGCCACAACATGAGAAAAATCAAAAGATTCTCCCCTGCAAGCGGGGTGAGGACCTCGTCTGCTGTGGCGTTTCGGGGGAAAGAACTCCTCTATCTCGGACGTCCAGAGTGCTGTTTACCTTTTTACTGTGACTCATGAAATTTCTCTCGCCGCCCATCCTCACTCGAGGGGAACACCGATGGTTCTTCCAGGAATGGAAAGGAGCCCCAGTATCCCTGCTGAACTCCAGATCAGGGTCGGTTTCCTTCTCTGTCGGGTAAGTGTTCCCAGCTCTTCCATCACATCCCAACAGGAGACACTCGAACCAGGACTGTTGGGAGCAGCATCAGGGTCTTGCCACCATTCCCCAAGACCCCCAATTACCCCGTTCAATCCAGATGAACCTGACTGCACTGCCCTGGGTGGACTGTCAACCCGAGGCTCGAAGCCGGACACAGTTGCTCATGTGACAGAAATGGATGTTACCTCGAGATCAAGTCACAAATCCCTGTGTCCATTCGTCGGGAAGCCTTTCACAGCTGCTGTAGCTGCAGAGACAAGCGCATGTGTACGTCTCAAGGAAAGACGAGGCCTGATTTTCCTGTGGGGGCTCCGAGGAATCCCCAAGATTTATGTCAGCATGGGCGAGGAAAGCTCAGGTACCAGCTTCAACACCAGACGAAGTCTGAGGAATCGGCGTTTACTGGGGAGGAATCCCGGAAGGCGCATGGCATCTGGCAACGAGACTGGCCTCTCCTGTGGCCACAGGGGCGGGTCCATGGGCTCCTCTTCGTAACTCGAGGAACCCTGCCACAACTCGAGAAATACCAGAAGCTTCTCCCTTGCAAGTGGGGTGAGGCCCTTATCCACTGTGGCTTCTCTGGAGAAATCACTCCTTCCCTCTTGGACCTCGAAGGGCTCTTTGACCCCCTTGCTGAGTCCCAGGAATTTCCCCACCCAACCTGTCTGAACTCGAGAGGAGCCACAAGGGATGCGCTGCGACGTAACAGAGCCCTGTTTACCCCTGCTAAGCTCCAGATGATCCACCCTTTCCTTCCCCTTAGGAAAAGGTCACTGGAGCTTCGCTCGAATACGAAGAGGAGGTGCTTGCAACAGGAGAGTCGGGAGGATCATCAGGGTTTCAGCCACCATTCCCCAAGCCCCCCAAATGCCTTCACCACTTCAAATAAACTTGACAGCACCACATTGCCTTCACTGTCATGCCGAAGCTCGACGTATGACACACTGGAACGTGTGACAGCACTTTAGGGCTCGAGAGCAAGACACAAATTCCTGTGTCCCCTCGACCTGGATGGTTACGCTGCAGCTGCAGCTGGTCAATCAAGTAGCCGTGCACGTGTCCAGGTGAGAAGAAGCGTGTCTCCTCTGTGGGAGCCTCAGAGGAACCCAAAGACCTAGGTCAGGACAGTCGAAGACATTTCAGGCACTGGCCTCAGCATAAGTCGAGGACAGGGCACCAGAGACGATTGGAGAGGTATCCCTAGAGGTGACGGGCAACTAGAACGGAGACTATCCTCTCCTGAGGCCACATGGGTGAGTCCCAGGGCTCCCCGTCATAACTCGAGAAACCTCACCGCAACTCGAAAAAAACCAGAAGCTTCTCCCTGGCAAGCGGGGTGAGGGCCTTATCTGGTCTGTGGTCACGTGGGAAATAACCCCTTCTTTCTTGGAACTCGAAGGGCTCCTTCACACCCTTGATGTAACACAAGGAGTTCCGGGCCACAGCCCTCACACGCAAGAGGAACCACAGAGGATCCGCTGCGACTCAAGAGGAGCCTAGTTTGCCCCTGCTAAGCTCTAGGTGATAGTCTCTTTTCCTGCTCATTAGTATAAGGTGTCCTAGGGCTTCAATCGCATCCCAAAATGATGTGCTCACAGTAGGAAAGTCGGGAAGAGCATCTGGGGTTCAGCCACAATTCTTCAAGTCCCCCAAATGCCATGTCCACTGCAGATGAACCTGTCTGCCGTGCACTGCCTTCACTGTCACCCCGAGGCTCGACGCCCGAAACACCTGCACGTGTGACAGCACTTTGGGCCTCGAGGGCAAGCCACAGATCCCTGTGTCCACTCGACATGTATCCTGATACTGCTGAAGCTGCTGGTCAGGCAAGTAGCTGTGCACGTGTCAAGGCAAGATGATGCCTGTCTCCTCGGAGAGGCCCTCAGAGGGACATCAAAACCTAGGTCAGGAAGGTTGAGGAAAGCTCAACCTCCGGCCTCATCAAAAGTCAAGGACTGAGCACCGAGACTATTAGGGAAGAATCCCCAGTGGCGCCTGGCAACTGAAACGGAGACTGTCCAATCCTGAGTGCACAGGGGCGAGTCCCTGGGTTCCCCGTTGTAACTCGAGAGGAAACTGCCACAACATGAGAAAAATCAAAAGATTCTCCCCTGAAAGTGGGATGAGGATATCGTCTGCTGTGGCGTATCGGGGGAAATAACTCCTCTATCTCGGACATCCAGAGTGTCATTCACCTTCTTACTGTGACCCATGAAGTTTCTCTCGCCGCCCGTCCTCTCTCGAGGGCAACACCGACGGCTCCGCCAGGAATGGCAAGGAGCCCCAGTATCCCTGATGAACTCCAGATCAGGGTCGCTTTCCTGCTCTGTCGGGAAAGTGTTTCCAGCTCTTCCATCACATCCCAACAGAAGACACTCGAACCAGGACTGTTGGGAGCAGCATCAGTGTGTTGCCACCATTCCCCAAGACCCCCAATTACCCCGTTCAATCCAGATGAACTTGACTGCACTACCCTGGGTGGACTGTCAACCCGGGGCTCGAAGCCGTACACAGTTGCACATGTTACAGAAATGGATGGTACCTCGAGATCAAGTCACAGATCCCTGTGTCCATTCGACGGGAAGACTTTCACAGCTGCTGTAGCTGCGGAGGCAAGCGCATGTGTACGTCTCCAGGAAAGACGAGTCCTGATTTTCCTGTGGGGGCTCCGAGGAAACCCCAAGATTTATGTCAGCATGGGCGAGGAAAGCTCAGGTACCAGTTACAGCACCAGACGAAGTCTGAGGAATCGGTGTTTACTGGGAAGGAATCCCGGAAAGCGCATGGCATCTGGCAAGGAGACTGTCCTCTCCTGAGGCGACAGGGGCGGGTCCAAGGTCTCCCCTTCGTAACTCGAGGAACCCTGCCACAACTCGAGAAATACCAGAAGCTTCTCCCTTGCAAACGTGGTGAGGCTCTTATCCACTGTGGCTTCTCTGGACAAATCACTCCTTCCCTCTTGGACCTCGAAGGGCTCTTCCCCCCCTAGCTGAGACCCAGGAATTTCCCCGCCCAACCTGTCTGAACTCGAGAGGAGCAGCAAGGGATCCGATGTGACTCAACAGAGCCCTGTTTGCCCCTGCTAAGCTCCAGATAATCATCCCTTTCCATCCCCTTTGTAAAAGTTTCCCTGGAGTTTCGCTCGAATACGAAGAGGAGGGGCTCGCAACAGGAGAGTCGGGAAGAGCATCAGTGGTTCAGCCACCATTGCCCAAGACCTCCAAATGCCTTGTCCACTTCAAATGAACTTGACAGCCCAAATTGCCTTCACTGTCACGCCAAAGATCGACGTACGACACACTGGCACGTGTGACAACACTTTAGAGCTCGAGAGCAAGACAAAAATCCCTCTGTCCGCTCGACCTGGACGCAGACGCTGCAGCTGCAGCTGGTTAATCAAGTAGCCGTGCACGTGTCCAGGTGAGAAGAAGCCTGTCTCCTCTGTGGCAGCCTCAGAGAAACCCAAAGACCTAGGTCAGGACGGTCGAAGAAAGTTCAGGCACTGGCCTCAGCATAAGTCGTGGACAGGGCACCCAGAGACGATTGCAGAGATTTCTCCAGAGGTAACGGGCAACTGGAACGGAGACTGTACCCTCCTGAGGCCACAGGGCTGCATCCCAGCGCTCCCCGTCATAACTAGAGAAAACTAGTCGCAACTCGAAAAAAACAAGATGCTCTTCCCTGGCAAGCGGGGTGAGGGCCTTATCTGGTCCGGCGTCACATGGGAAATAACCCCTTTCCTCTTGGAACTCAAAGGGCTCCTTCACTCCCTTGATGTAACCCAAGGAGTTTCCAGCCACAGCCCTCACACACACGAGGAACTGCAGTGGACCCGCTGCGAATCAAGAAGAGCCTAATTTGCCCCTGCTAAGCTCTAGGTGATAATCTCTTTTCCTGCTCATTAGTATAAGGTGTCCAAAAGCTTCCATCGCATAACAAAAGGAGGTGCTCACAGTAGGAAAGACGGGAAGATCATCTCGGTTTCAGTCACCGTTCTCCAAGACCCCCAAATGCTTTGTCCACTGCAGATGAACCTGTCTGCCGTGCACTGCCTTCACTGTCACCCCGAGGCTCGACGCCCGAAACACCTGCACGTGTGACAGCACTTTGGGCCTCGAGGGCAAGCCACAGATCCCTGTGTCCACTCGACATGTATCCTGATACTGCTGGTGCAGCTGGTCATGCAAGTAGCCATGCACCTGTCAAGGCGATGATGATGCCTGTCTCCTCGGAGAGGCCCTCAGAGGGACATCAAAACCTAGGTCAGGAAAGTTGAGGAAAGCTCAGTCTCCAGCCTCAGCAAAAGTCGAGGTCTGAGCACCGAGACTATTAGGGAAGAATCCCAAGAGGCGCCTGGCAACTGAAACGGAGACTGTCCAATCCTGAGTGCACAGGGGCGAGTCCCTGGGTTCCCCGTTGTAACTCGAGAGGACACTGCCACATCTTGAGAAATACCAAAAGATTCTCCCCTGCAAGCAGGTTGAGGACCTCGTCTGCTGTGGCGTTTTGTGGGAAAGAATCTCTTCTCTCTTGGACCTCCAGAGTTTTGTTTACCTTCTTGCTGTGAACCAAGAAGTTTCTCACGCCACCCGTCCTCACTGGAGGGGAACACCGAGGGTCCCACCATGAAAGAAAAGGAGCCTCATTATCCCTGCTGAGCTGCAGATGAGGGTCCCTTACCTGCTCTGTCAGGAAAGGGTTCCCAGCACTTCCCTCACATCCCAACAGGAGACACTCGAACCAGGATTGTTTCGAGCAGCATCAAGGGAATTGCCACCATTCCCCAAGACACCCAAATACCTCGTTCACTCCAGATGAACCTGACTTCCCTGCACTGGGTCAGTTCCATGGGCTTCGCGTCGTAACTCGAGAAATGCCGCCGCAACTCAAGAGAAATACCAGAAGCTTCTGACTTGCACACGGAGTGTGTCTCTTATCCACTGTGGCATCCCTAGGGAAATCACTCCTTCCCTCTTGAACCAAGAAGGGCTCTATCCCCACCTTGATGAGACCCAGGAATTTCCCCGTCCTATCGGTCTCTACACAAGAGGATCAACAAGGGATCAGCTGCGTCTCAACAGAGCCCTGTTTGCCCCTGCTAAGCTCCAGATGATGGTCCCTTTTCCTGCCCCTTAGGGAAAGGTTAACTGGAGATTCGCTCGAATACCAAGAGGAGGTGCTCACAACAGAAATGTCAGGAGAAGCATCAGTGGTTTGGCCAGCATTCACCAAGACCCCACATGCCTTGTCCACTGGACATGAACTTGACAGACCAGCACTGCCTTGAATGTCACCCTTAGCCTGGACGCAGGACACACTGGCACATGTGACAGCACTTTGGACCTAGAGAGCAAGCCACAGATCCCTCTGTCAGCTCGACATGGAGCTTGACACTGCTTCTGCAGCTGTTCAGGCAGGTAGCCATGCGCGAGTCCAGGTGAGACGAAGACTGTCTGCTCTGTGGGAACCTCAGTGGAACCCAAAGACCTAGGTCAGGACGGTTGAGGGAAGCTCAGACACTGGCCTCAGCACAAGTCGAGGACAAGACACCCAGAGACGATTGGAGATGAAACCCCAGAGGTGACTGGCAACTCCACGGGTACCGTCCTCTCCAGAGGCCACAGGAGTGCATCCCTAGGCTACCGTCGTAAGTCGAGAAACCCCTCAAAAACTTGAGAAACACGAGAAGCTTCTCCCTTGCAAACGGGGTGAAGCCCTTATCCGACCCAGTGTCTCGTGGGAAATCATCCCTTCCCACTTGGACCTCGAATGTCTCCTTTAATCGCTTGCTGTGACACAAGGAGTTCTCTTCCACAACCGTCTCACCGAAGAGCAACACCAATGAACCGGCTGCGACTCAAGAAATACCCCCATTGCCCCTGCTAAGCTCTCGACGATAGTCCCTTTACCTGCTCCTTAGTCTAAGGTGTCATGGAACTGCTACCGCATCCCAAAAGGAAGTGCTCGTAGTAGGAAAGTCGGGAGGAGCATCTGTGGTTCGGCCACCATCTTCAAGACTCCCAAATGCCGTGTCCACTGCCGATGAAACTGACTGCCTTGCAGTACCTTGACTGTCATCCAGATGCTCGAAGCCCGAACACCTGCACAAGTGACAGCACTTTGGGCCTCGAGGGCAAGCCACAGAACCCCTTGTATGCTAGACATGGAGCATGACACTGCTTCTGCAGCTGGTCAGGCAAGTAGCCATGCACGTGTCCAGGCGGGACAAGGCCTGTCTCCACTGTGGGGCCCTCAGGGTACCACCAAGACCTAGATCAGGACGGTCGAGGAAAGCTCAGGCTCCCGCCTCAGCATAAGTCGAGTACAGAGCGCCGAGACGATAAGGGAAGAATCCCCAGAGGCGCCTGGTAACTGGCACGGAGACTGTCCAATCCTCACTGCACAGGGACGAGTTCAGGTTTCCCTATTGTAACTGGAGAGGACCCCGCCACAACATGAGAAAAATCACAAGATTCTCCCGTGCAAGCAGGGTGAGGACTTCGTCTGCTGTGGCGTCTCGCCGGAAAGAACTCCTCTATCTTGGACTTCCAGAGTGTCATTCACCTTACTGTGACCAAAGAAGATTCTCTCGCCGCCCGTCCTCACTCGAGGGGAACGCCCACGGTTCCACCAGGAATGGAAAGGAGCCCCAGTATCCCTGCTGAACTCCAGATCAGGGTCGCTTTCCTGCTCTCTTGGGGAAGTGTTCCCAGCTCTTCCATCACATCCCAACAGGAGACACTCCAACCAGGACTGTTGGAAGCAGAATCAGGGTCTTGCCACCATTCCCCAAGACCCCCAATTACCACGTTCATTCCAGATGAACCTGACTGCACTGCCCTGGGTGGACTGTCTACCCGAGGCTCGAAGACAGACACAGTTGCTCATGTGACAGAAATGGATGTTACCTCAAGGTCAAGTCACATATCCCTGTGTCCAGTCGACGGGGAGCCTTTCACAGCTGCTGTAACTGCAGAGGCAAGTGCATGTGTACTTCTCCAGGAAAGACGAGCCCTGATTTTCCTGTGGGTGCTCCGAGGAAACCCCAAGATTTATGTCAGCATGGGCAAGGAAAGCTCAGGTACCAGCTTCTGCACCAGACGAAGACTGAGGTATCGGCGTTTACTAGGAAACAATCCCGGAAGGCGCATGGCATCTGGCAAGGAGACTGGCCTCTCCTTATGCCACAAGGGCGGTTCGATGGGCTTCCCTTTGTAACTCGAGGAACCCTGCCACAACTCGAGAAATACAAGAAGCTTCTCATTTGCAAGCCGGGTGAGGCCCTTATCAACTGTGGCTTCTCTGGAGAAATCACTCTTCCCGCTTTAACCTCGAAAGGCTCTTTGGCCCCCTTGCTGAGACCCACGAATTTCCACGCCCAACCTGTCTGAACTCGAGAGGAGCAACAAGGGATCCGATGCGACTCAACAGAGCCCTGTTTGCCCCTGCTAAGATCCAGATGATCATCCCTTTTCTTCCCCTTAGGAAAAGGTTCCCTGGAGATTCGCTCAAATACCAAAAGGAAGTGCTCACAACAGGAGAATCAGGAGGAGCATCAGCAGTTCAGCCACATTGCCCAAGACCCCCGAATGCCTTGTCCACTTCAAATGAACTTGACAGCACCACATTGCCTTCCCTGTCACGCCGAAGCTTGACATACGACACACTGGCACGTGTGACAGCACTTTAGGGCTCAAGAGCAAGACACAGATCCCTCTGTCCACTCGACCTGGACGCTGACGCTGCAGCTTCAGCTGGTCAATCAAGTAACCGTGCTCGTGTCCAGGTAAGAAGAAGCCTGTCTCCTCTGTGGGAGCCTCAGAGGAACCCAAAGACCTAGGTCAGGACGGTCGAAGAAAGTTCAGGCACTGGCCTCAGCATAAGTCCTGGACAGGGCACACAGAGACGAATGGAGAGGTATGCCCAGAATTGACGGGCAACTGGAACGGGGACTCTCCTCTCCTGAGGCCACATGGGTTCGTACCCAGGGCTCCCCGTCATAACTCGAAAAAAACCAGAAGCTTCTCCCTGGCAAGGGGAGTGAGGGCCTTATCTGGTCAGGCATCAAGTGGGAAATAACCCCTTCCCTCTTGGAACTCGAAGGGCTCTTTCACTCCCTTGATGTAACACAAGGAGTTCCCAGCCACAGCCCTCACACACAAGAGGAACTGCAGTGGACCGGCTGCGACTCAAGAGGAGCATAGTTTGCCCTTGCTAAGCTCTAGGTCATAGTCTCTTTTCCTGCTCATTAGTATAATCTGTGCTAGGGCTTCCATCGCATCCCAAAAGGTGGTGCTCACAGTAGGAAAGTAGGGAGGAGCATCTGGGTTTCAGCCACCATTCTCCAAGACCCCCAAATGCCTTGTCCACTGCAGATGAACCTGTGTGCAGTGCACGCCTTCACTGTCACCCGAGGATTGACGCCCGAAACACCTGCACGTGTGACAGCACTTTGGGCCTCGAGGGCAAGCCACAGATCCCTTTGTCAACTCGACATGGATCCTGATACTGATGGTGAAGCTCGTCAGGCAAGTAACTGTGCATGTGTCAAGGCAAGATGTGGCCTGTCTTCTCGGTGAGGCCCTCAGGGGGACATCAAGACCTAGGTCAGGAGGGTTGAGGAAATCTCAAGCTCTGGCCTCAGGAAAAGTCGAGGACTGAGCACCGAGACGAATAGGGAAGAATCCCCAGAGGGGCCTGGCAACTGGCATGGAGACTGTCCAATCCTGAGTGGACAAGGGCGAGTCCCTGGGTTCCCCGTTGTAACTAGAGAGGATACTGCCACATCTTGAGAAATACCAAAAGATTCTCCCTTGCAAGCGGGCTGAGGACCGCGTCTGCTCTCGCGTTTCTGCGGAAAGAACCTCTTCTCTCTTGGACCTCCAGAGTGTTGTTTACCTTCTTGCTGTGAAGCAAGAAGTTTCTCTCGCCGCCCGTCCTCACTGGTGGGGAACACCGAGGGTCCTGCCATGAAAGATAAGGAGCCTCATTATCCCAGCTGAGCTGCAGATGAGGGTCCCTTTCTTGCTCTGTCGGGAAAGGGTTCCCAGCACTTCCCTTACATCCCAACAGGAGACACTCGAACCAGAATTGTTCAGAGCAGCATCAAGGGGCTTGACACCATTCCCCAAGACACCCAAATACCTCGTTCACTCCAGATGAACATGACTTCCCTGCACTGGGTCGGTTCCATGGGCTTCCCGTCGTAACTCAATTAACGCCGCCACAACTAGAGAGAAATACCAGAAGTTTCTGTCTTGCAATCGGGGTGTGTCTCTTATCCACTGTGGCATCCCTGAGGAAATCACTCCTTCCCTCTTGAACCAAGAAGGGCTCTATCCCCACCTTGATGAGACCCAGGAAGTTCCCCGTCCTATCGGTTTCAACTCAAGAGGATCAACAAGGGATCAGCTGCGTCTCAACAGAGCCCTGTTTGCCCCTGCTAAGCTCCAGATGATTGTCCCTTTTCCTGCCCCATAGGTAAAGTTTAACTGGAGATTCGCTCGAATACCAAGAGGAGGTGCTCGCAACAGAAATGTCAGGAGGAGCATCAGTGGTTCGGCCAGCATTCACCAAGACCCCCACATGACTTGTCCACTGGACATGAACTTGACAACCCAGCACTGCCTTGAATGTCACACTTAGCCTGGACGCAGGACACACTGGCACGTGTGACAGAACTTTGCTCCTAGAGAGCAAGCCACAGATCCCTCTTTCCGCTCGACATGGAGTTTGACACTGCTGCTGCAGCTGGTCAGGCAGGTAGCCATGCGCGAGTCAAGGTGAGATGAAGACTGTCACCTCTGGGGGAACCTCAGTGGAACCCCAAGTCCTAGGTTAGATCGGTCGAGGGAAGCTCAGACACTAGCCTCAGCACAAGTCGAGGACAGGGCACCCAGAGACGATTGGAGATGAATCCCCAGAGGTGACTGGCAACGCACACGGGGACCGTCTTCTCCAGAGGCCACTGGAATGCTTCCCTGGGCTACCCGTCGTAAGTCGAGAAACCCCTCACCAACTCCAGAAAGACGAGAATCTTCTCCCTTGTAAGCGGGGTGATGCCCTTATCCGACCCAGTGTCTCGTGGGAAATCACCCCTTCCCTCTTGGACCTCGAATATCTCCTTTAATCCCTTACTGTGACACAAAGAGTTCTCTTCCACAACCATCTCACCGAAGAGCAACACCTATGAACCCGCTGCGACTCAAGAGGTGCCCAGTTTGGCCCTGTTAAGCTCTCGATGATAGTCCCTTTTCCTGCTCCTTAGTCTAAGGTGTCCTGGAGGTGCCACCACATCCCAAAAGGAAGTGCTCTCAGTAGGAAACTCGGGAGGAGCATCTGTGTTTCGGCCACCATCTTCAAGACCTCCGAATGCCTTGTACACTGCCGATTAAACTGGCTGACCTGCAGCACCTTGACTGTCATGCGGAGGTTCGAAGCCCGAAACACCTGCACAAGTGACAGCACTTTGGGCCTCGAGGGCAAGCCACAGAACCCTGTGTCCGCTAGACATGGAGCCTGACACTGCTGTTGCAGCTGGTCAGGCAAGTAGCCATGCACGTGTCCAGGAGGGATGAGGCCTGTCTCCACTGTGGGGCCCTCAGGGGACCATCAAGACCTAGGTCAGGACGGTCGAGGAAAGCTCAGGCTCCCGCCTCAGCATAAGTCGAGTAGAGAGAGTCGAGACGATTAGGGAAGAATCCCAAGAGGCGCCTGGTAACTGGCAGGGAGACTGTCCAATCCTCACTGCACAGGGGCGAGTCCCTGTGTTCTCCACTGTAACTCGATAGGACCCGCCACAACATGAGAAAAATCAAAAGATTCTCCCCTGCAAGCGGGGTGCAGACTTCATCTGCTGTGGTGTCTCGCGGGAAAGAACTCCTCTATCTCGGACTTCCAGATTGTTGTTCACCTTCTTACTGTGACCCATGAAGTTTCTCTCGCCGCCCGTCCTCACTCGAGGGGAACACCGTCGGTTCCGCCAGGATTGGAAAGGAGCCCCAGTATCCCTGTGAACTCCACATCAGGGTCGCTTTCCTGCTCTCTTGGGGAAGTGTTCCCAGCTCTTCCATCACATCCCAACAGGAGACACTCCAACCAGGACTGTTGGAAGCAGCATCAGGGTCTTGCCACCATTCCCCAAGACCCCCAATTACCCCGTTCAATCCAGATGCACCTGACTGCACTGCCCTGGGTGGACTGTCAACCCGTGGCTCGAAGCCATACACAGTTGCACATGTGAAAGAAATGGATGGTACCTCGAGGTCAAGTCACAGATCCCTGTGTCCAGTCGACGGGGAGCCTTTCACAGCTGCTGTAGCTGCAGAGTCAAGTGCATGTGTAGGTCTCCAGGAAAGACGAGGCCTGATTTTCCTTTGGGTGCTCCGAGGAAACCCCAAGATTTCTGTCAGCATGGGCGAGGAAAGCTCAGGTACCAGCTTCAGCACCAGACAAAGACAGATGAATCGGCATTTACTGGGGAGGAATCCCGGAAGACGCATGGCATCTGGCATGGAGACTGGCCTCTCCTGAGGCCACAGGGGCGGGTCCATGAGCTCCCCTTCGTAACTCGAGGAACCCTGCCACAACTCGTGAAATACCAGAAGCTTCTCCCTTGCAAGCGGGGTGAGGCCCTTATCCACTGTGGCTTCTCTGGAGAAATCACTCCTTCCCTCTTGGACCTCGAAGGGCTCTTTGCCCCCCTTGGTAAGACCCAGGAATTTCACCGCCCAACCTGTCTGAACTCGAGAGGAGCAACAAGGGATCCGCTGCGACTCAACAGAGCCCTGTTTGCCCCTGCTAAGATCCAGATGATCATCCCTTTCCTTCCCCTTAGGAAAAGGTTCCATGGAACTTCGCTCGAATACCAAGAGGAGGTGCTCGCAACAGGAGAGTCGGGAGGAGCATCAGGGGTTCAGCCACCATTGCCCAAGACCCCCAAATGCCGTGTCCACTTCAAATGAACTTGACAGCACCACATTGCCTTCCCTGTCACGCCGAAGCTCGACGTACGGCACACTGGCACGTGTGACAGCAATTTAGAGCTCCAGAGCAAGACACAAATCCCTCTGTCCGCTCGACCTGGACACTGACGTGGCAGCTTCAGCTGGTCAATCAAGTAACCGTGCACGTGTCCAGGTGAGAAGAAGCCTGTCTCCTCTGTGGCAGCCTCAGAGGAACCCAAAGACCTAGGTCAGGACGGTCGAAGAAAGTTCAGGCACTGGCCTCAGCATAAGTCGATGACATGGCACCCAGAGACGATTGGAGAGGTATCCCCAGAGGTGACCGTCAACTGGAACGGAGACTGTCCTCTCCTGAGGCCACAGGGGTGCGTCCCATATCTCCCCGTCATAACTCGAGAAACCTCACCGCAACTCGAAAAAAACCAGAAGCTTTTCCCTTGCAAGCGGGGTGAGGGCCTTGTCTCTTCTTGTGTCACGTGGGAAATAACCCCTTCCCTCTTGGAACTCGAAGGGCTCTTTCACTCCCTTGATGTAACACAAGGAGTTCCGGGCCACAGCCCTCACACCCAAGAGGAACCACAGAGGACCCGCTCCATCTCAAGAGGAGCTTAGTTTGCCCCTGCTAAGCTCTAGGTGATAGTCTCTTTTCCAGCTCATTAGTATAAGGTGTCCTAGGTCTTCCATCGCATCCCAAAACGAGGTGCTCACAGTAAGAAAGTCGGGAAGAGCATCTGGGGTTCAGTCACCGTTCTCCAAGACCCCCAAATGCCTTGTCCACTGCAGATGAACCTGTCTGCCGTTCACTGCCTTCACTGTCACCCCGATGATCGACGCCCGAAACACCTGCACGTGTGACAGCACTTTGGGCCTCGAGGGCAAGCCACAGATCCCTGTGTCCACTCGACATGGATCCTGATACTGCTGGAGCAGCTGGTCAGGCAAGTAGCCATGCCCGTGTCCAGGCGAGACGAGGCCTGTATACTCTGAGGGTCCCTCAGGGGTAACCAAGACCTAGGTCAGGATGGTGGAGAAAAGCTCAGGCTCTGGGCTCAACAAAAGTCGAGGACTGAGAAACGAGACGATTAGGGAAGAATCCCCAGAGGCACCTGGCAACTGGCACCTAGACTGTCCAATCCCGAGTGCACAGGGGCGAATCCCTGGGTTCCCCGTTGTAACTCGAGAGGACCCCGCCACACCTTGAGAAAAACCAAAAGATTCTCCCCTGCAAGCGGGTTGAGGACCTCGTCTGCTGTGGCATCTCAGGGGAAAGAAACTCTTCTCTGTTGGACCTCCAAGCTGTCGTTCACCTTCCAGCTGTGACCCAAGAATTTTTTCGCGATGCTTGACCTCATTTTAGGGGAACACCGAGGGTCCCGACATGAATGTAAAGGATCCCTAGTATACCTGCTGGGCTCCAGATGAGGTTCCCTTTCCTTCTCTCTCGGAAAAAGGTTCCCAGCATTTCCCGTACATCCCAACAGGAGACACTCGAACCAGTACTGACGGGATCAGCATCAGGGGTCTTGCCACCATTCCCCAAGACCCCAAATACCTCATTCACTCCAGATAAACCTGACTGCCCTGCACTTGTTCGACTGTCACCCCGAAGCTCGAAGCCTGACACACTGGCACGTGTGACAAACATAGGTGGTACTCGAGGTCAAGTCACAGATCCCTGTGTCAACTCAACGGGGAGCCTTTCACAGCTGCTACAGATGCGGAGGCAAGCCCAAGTGTACGTCTCCAGTCAAGACGAGGCCTGACTTTCCAGTGTGGGTTCCATGGGAACCCCAAGATTTATGTCAGCATTGGCGAGGAAAGCTCAGGTACCAGGTTCAGCACCAGACGAGGACTGAGGACTCTGCATTGACTGGGGAGGAATCCCGAAAGGCACATGGCAACTGGCACGAAGACTGGCCTCTTCTGAGGCCACAGGGGCGGGTCCATATTCTCCTCGTCGTAACACTAGAAACCCCGCGGCAACTCGAGAAATACCAGAAGCTTCTCTATTTCAAGTGGGGTGAGGCACTTATCCTATGAGGCATCACTGGGGAAATCACTCCTTCCCTTTGGATCTCGAAGGGATCTTTCACCCCCTTGCTCTGACCCAGGAATTTCCCCGCCTTAACTGTATCAACACGAGAGGAATGATAAGAGATCCGTGCGACTCAACAGAGCCCTGTTTGCTCCTGCCAAGCCCCAGATAATCGTCCCCTTTTCTGCCCCTTAGAAAAAGTTTCCCTGGAGCATTGCTCAAATACCAAGAGGATGTGCTCGCAACAGAAAAGTCGGGAAGAGTATCAGGGTTTCGACCACCATTTGCCAAGACCCCCAAATACCTTGTCCACTGCACAAGAACTTGATAGCCCCGCACTGCTTTGACTGTCACACCGAGGCTCGACGCACGACACCCTGGCACGTGTGACAGCACTTTGGACCTCAAGAGCAAGCCACAGATCGCTCTGTCCGCTCAACATAGAGCCTGACCCCGCTGCTGCAGCTGGTCAGGCAAGTCGCCCTGCACGTGTCCAGGTGAGACGAAGCCTGTCTCCTCTGTTGGAGCCTCAGCGGAACCCCCAAGACCTAGGTCAGGATGGTCTAGGGAAGCTCAGACACTGGCCTCAGCAAAAGTCGAGGACAGTGCACACTGAGACGATTGGAGAGGAATCTTCAGAGGTGACTGGCAACTGGCACGGAGACTCTCCTCTCCTAGGCCACAGGGGTGAGTCCCTGGACTCCCCATTGTACCTGGAGAAACCACGCCACAACTCGAGAAACACCAGAAGCTTCTCCCTTGCAAGTGGGGTGAGGCCTTTATCTGATCCGGCGTCTCGTGGGAAATCACCCCTTCCCTCTTGGACCACGAAGGTCTCCTTCACTCCCTTGCTGTGACAGAAGGAGTTCCCTGCCACAAACGTCGCACCCAAGAGGAACCCCAGTGGACCCGATGGGACTCAAGAGGAGCCCAGTTTGACCCTGCTAAGCTCTAGATAATTGTCCCTTTTCTTGCTCCTTAGTATAAAGTGTCCTGGGACTCCCTTCGCATCCCAAAAGAAGGTGCTCGCAGTAGGAACGTCGAGAGAATCATCTGTGTTTCGGCCACCATTCTCCATGACACCTAAATGCCTTGTCCACTGCAGATTAACCTGTCTGCCCTGCACTGCCTTGGCTCTCACCCCGAGGCTTGATGCCCAAAACACCTACACGTGTGACAGCACTTTGGGCCTCGAGGGCAAGCCACAGTTCCCTGTGTCCACTCGACATGGAGCCTGACACTGCTGCTGCAGCTGGTCACGCAAGTAGCAGTGCACGTGTCCAGGCGAGACGAGGCCTGTCTCCTCTGTGGGGCCCTGAGGGTTAATACAAGACCTAGGTCAGGGCGTTGGAGGAAATCTCAGGCTCTGGCCTCAGCAAAGGTCGAGGACTGAGCACGGAGACGACTAGGGAAGAATCCCCATAGTCGTATGGAAACTGTCTAATCTTGAGTGCACAGGGGCGAATCACTGGGTTCCCTGTTGTAACTCGAGAGGACCACATAACAACTTGAGAAAAATCGAAAGATTTTCCCCTGCATGTGGGGTGAGGACCTCGTCTGCTGTGGCGTCTCGGGGGAAAGAACCTCTTAGCTCTTATACCTCCAAAGTGTCTTTCAATTTGTTGCTGTGACCCAAGAAGTTTCTCGCGCCACCCGTCCTCACTCGAGGCAAACACCGAAGTTCCCGCCATGAATGTAAAGGAGCCCCAGTATCCCTGCTGAGCTCCAGATGAGGGTCCCTTTCCTGCTCTGTCGGGAAAGTGTTCCCAGCACTTCCCTCACATCCCTACAGGAGACACTCAAACCAGGACTGTCGGGAGCACCATCAGGGGTCTTGCCACCATTCCCCAAGACCCTCAAATACTTTGTTCATTCCAGATGAACCTGATTGCCCTTCAATGGGTTGATTGTCACCACGAAGCTCGAAGCCTGACACACTGGCACGTGTGATAGACCTGGGTGGATCCTCAAGTCAAGGCACAGATCCCAGTGTCCACTCAACGGGGAGCCTTTCACAGCTGCTGCTGCTGCGGAGGCAAGTGCAAGTGTACGTCTCCAGTCAAGACGAGGCCTGACTTTCCTGTGGGGGCTTCATGGGAACGCCAATATTTATGTCAGCATTGGCGAGGTAAGCTCAGATACCAGCTTCATCACCAGACGAAAACTGAGGATTCGTCGATGACTGGGGAGGAATCCCCAAAGATGCATGGCAACTGGCAAGAAAACTAGCCTCTCCTGAGGACAGAGGGGCGGGTCTATGGGCTACCCGTCGTAACTCTAGAAACCCCGCCCCAACTGGAGAAATACCAGAAGCTTCTCCCTGTCAAGCGGGGTGAGGTCCTTATCCACTGGGGCATCTCTGGGGTAATCATTCCTTCCCTCTTGGACCTCAAAGGGCTCTTTCACCACCTTGCGGGGACCCAGGAATTTTCCCGCCCTACAGGTATCAATGAGAGAGGAACCACAAGTGATCTGCTGCCACTCAACAGAGCTCTGTTTGCCCCTGCTAAGCTCTAGATGATCGTGCCGTTTCTTGACCCTTAGAGAAAAGTTCCCTGGGGCTTCCCTCGAATACCAAGAGGGGGGTGATCACAGCAGGAATGTCAGGAGGAACATTAGGGGTTCGGCCACCATTCACCAAGACCCCCAAATGCCTTTTCCACTGCAGATGAACTAGACTGCCCCACATTGCCTTGACCTTCACCCCAAGACTCAAAGCACAAAACACTGGCACGTGTGACAGCACTTTGGTCCTCGAAGGCAAGCCACAGATCCCTCTGTCCACTCGACATTGACACTGACACTGCTGCTTCAGCTGGTTAGGCAAGTAGCCATGCACGTGTCCAGGTGAGACGGAGCCTGTCTCCTCTGTGGGAGCCTCAGGAGAACCCCCAAGACCTAGGTCAGGACTGTAGAGGGAAGATCAGGAACTGGCCTCAGCACAAGTCGAGGACAGGGCACCCAGAGATGATTGGGGAGGATTTCCCAGAGGTGACGGGCAGCTGGATGGAGACTGTCCTCTCCTGAGGCCATGGGGGTCCGTCCCGGGGCACCCCATCATAACTCGAGAAACCCCGACGCAACTCGAGAAAAACGAGAAGCTTCTCCCTGGCAAGCGTGGTGAGGCACTTATCCGATCCGGTGTCTGGTGGGAAATCACCCCTTCCCTCTTGGACTTCGAATGGCTCCTTCACTCCCTTGATGTAACACAAGGAGTTCCTGGGTACAACCATCACACCCAAGAGGAACCCCAGTGGACCCGCTGCGACTCAAGAGGAGCCTAGTTTGCCCCTGCTAAGCTCTAGGTGATCGTCTCTTTTCCTGCTCATTAGTATAAGGTTTCCTGGGGCTTCCATCGCATCCCAAAAGAAGATGCTCACATTAGGAAAGTCGGGATGAGCATCTGGGATTCAACCACCATTCTCCAAGACCCCCAAATGCCTTGTCCACTGCAGATGAACCTGTCTGCCGTGCACTGCCTTCACTCTCACCCCGAGGCTCGACGCCCAAAACACCTGAAGGTGTGACAGCTCTTTGGTCCTTGAGGGCAAGCCACAGTTCCCTGTGTCCACTAGACATGGATCCTGACACTGCTGGTGCAGATGGTCAGGCAAGTAGCCATACACGTGTCAAGGCGAGGTGAGGCCTGTCTTCTCTGTGAGGCCCTCAGGGGGACACCAAGACCTAGGTCAGGATGGTCGAGGAAAGCTCAGGCTCCGGCTTTATCAAAAGTCGAGTACTGAGCACCGAGATGATTAGGGAAGAATCCCCAGAAGCACCTGGCAACTGGCATGGAGACTGTCCAATCCTGAATGCATAGGGACGAGTCCCTGGGTTCCCCATTGTAACTTGAGTGGACCCCGCCACAACTTGAGAAAAACCAAAAGATTCTCCTCGCAAGCGGGGTGAGAACCTCGTAGTCTGTGGCGACTCGGGGAAAACAACATCTCCTCTCTTGGACCTCCAAAGTGTCGTTCACCTTCTTGCTGTGACCCAAGAAGATTCTCTCCCCACCCATCCTTACTCGAGGGGAACACCGAGGGTCCCGCCAGGAATGGAAAGGAGCCCCAGTATCCTTGCTGAGATCCAGATGAGGGTCCCTTTCCTGTTCTATCGGGAAAGGGTTCCCAGCTCTTCCCTCACTTCCCAACAGGAGACACTCGAACTAGGACTGTCGGGAGCAGCATCAGGGGTCTTGCCAACATTCCCCAAGATCGCCAAATACCTGGTTCAATCCAGATGAATCTGACTGCCCTGCACTGGGTCGATTGTCACCCCAAGGCTCAAAGCCTGACACACTGTCATCTGTGACACACCCGGGTGGTACCTCGAGTCCAAGTCACTGATTCCTGTGTCCACTCGACCGGGAGCCTTTCACAGCTGCTGCAGCTGCAGAGGCAAGCGCAAGTGTACATCTCCAGGCAAGACGAGGCCTGACTTTCCTGTGGGGGCTCCATGGGAAACCCAAGATTTCTCTCAGCATGGGCCGGGAAAGGTCAGGTACCAGCTTCAGCACCAAATGAGGGCTGAGGACTCAGCAATGACTGGGGAGGAATCCCCAAATGTGCATGAGAACTGGCAAGATGACTGGCCTCTCCTGAGGCCACAGGTGCGGGTCCATGGGCTCCCCGTCATAACTCGAGAAACCCCACCAAAACTCGAGAAATAGCAGAAGCTTCTCCCTTTCAAGCAGGGTGATGTCCTTATCCACTGCAGCATCTCTGGGGAAATCACTCCTTCCCTCTTGGACCTTGAACGGCTCTTTCACCCCCTTGATGGGACCCAGGAATTTCCCCGTCCTACCGGTCTCAACTCGAAAGGAACAACAAGGGATCCCCTGCGACTCAACAGAGCCCTTTTTTCCCCTGATAAACTCCAGATGATTGTCCCCTTTCCTGCCACTTAGAGAAAGGTTCCCTGGAGCTTCGCTCAAAGACTTAGAGGAGTTGCTCACAAGAGGAAACTCGGGGGGAGCATCAGGTGTTCGGTCGCCATTCATGAAGACAACCAAATGCTTGTCCACTGCAAATGAAATTGACTGTTCCGCAGTGCCTTGACTGTCATCCCGAGACTCGACGCACGACACACTGGCACGTGTGACAGCACTTTGGAACCTGAGAGCAAGCCACAGATCCCTCTGTCCTCTCGACATGGAGTATGACACTGCTGCTACAGCTGTTCCGGCAATTAGCCGTGAACGTGTCAAGGTGAGGCAAAGCCTGTCTTCTCTGTTGGAGCTTCAGGGGAACCCCCAAGACCTAGGTCAGGACGGTAGAGGGAAGTTCAGGCACTGGCCTCACCACAAGTCGAGGACAAGGCACCCAGAGACCTTTGGGGAAGAATACCCAGAAGTGATTAGCAACTGGCACGGAGACTGTCTACTCCTGAGGCCACAGGGGCGCGTCCCTGGGCTCCCCGTGATAACTCGAGAAACCCTGCCGTAATACGAGTAACAACAGAAGCTTCTCATTTGCAAGCGGGTTAAGGCCCATATCCGATCCAGCGTCTCATGGGAAATCACCCCTTCCCTCTTGGACCTCGAAGGGCTCCTTCACTCTCATGCTGTGACACAAGGAGTTCCCGGCCACAACCGTCGCACCCAAGTGGAACCCCAGTGGACCCGCTGCGACTGAAGAAGAGCCCAGTTTGACCTTGCTAAGCTCTAGATTAGAGTCCCTTTTCCTGCTCCTTAGTATAAGGTGTCATGGGGCTTCCATCACATCCGAAAAGGAGGTGCTAGCATTAGGAAAGTCGGGTGGAGCATCTGGGCTTCGGCCATCATTCTCCAAGACCCCCAAATGCCTTGTCCACTGCATATGAACCTTTGTGCTCTGCACTGCCTTGACTTTCACCTCAAGACTCCATGCCAGAAACACCTGCACGTGTGACAGCACTTTGGGCCTCGTGGGCAAGCCACAGATCCCTGTGTCTGCTCAACATGAAGCCTGACACTGCGGCTGCAGCTGGTCTGGCAAGTAGCCATGCACGTGTCCAGGCGAGACGAGGCCTGTCTCCTCTGTGAGGCCCTCAGGGGTACACCAAGGCCTAGGTCACGACGGTCGAGGAAAGCTCAGACTCCGGCCTCCGCAAAAGTCGAGGTCTGAGAACCGAGACGATTAGGGAAGTATCCTCAGAGGCACCTGACAATTGGCACGGAGACTGTCCAATCCTGAGTGCACAGGGGCGAGTCCCTGGGTTCCCCTTTGTAACTCGAGAAGACCCCGCCCCCCCTACAACTTGAGAAAAATCAAACGATTCTCCCCTGCAACGGGGTGAGGACCTCGTCTGCTGGGCCTCTCAGGGGAAAGAAGCTCTTCTATCTTGGACGTCCAAAGTGTCTTTCACCTTCTAGCTGTGACCCAATAGGTTCTCCCGCTGCCCGTCCTCTCTCGAGGTGAGCACTGACGGTACCACCATGAATGTAAAGGAGCCCCAGTATCCCTGCTGAGCTCCATATGAGTGGCCCTTTCCTGCTTTATTGGGAAAGGGTTCCCAGCACTTCCCTCACATCCCAACAGGAGACACTCGAACCAGGGCTGTTGAGAGCAGCATCAGGGGTCTTTCCACCATTCCCCAAGACACCCAAATATCTCGTTCACTTCAGATGAAATTGACTGCCCTGCACTGGGTCGACTGTTACACCGAGGCTTGAGTCCTGACACACTGGCACGTGTGACAGACCTGGCTGTTACCTCGAGGTCAAGTCACAGATCCCTGTGTCCACTCGTTGGGGAGGCTTTCACAGCTGCTGCAGCTGCTGAGGCAAACGCAAGTATACGTGCCCAGGCAAGACAAGGCCTGACTTTCCTGTGGGGGCTACATGGGAACCCCAAGATTTATGTCAGCATGGGTGAGGAAAGCTCAGGTACCAACTTCAGCATCACATGAGGACTGAGGACTCGGTGATGACTGGGGAGAAATCCTCAAAGGTGCATGGCAACTAGCACGGAGACTGTCCTCTCCTGAGGCCACAGGGGTGGGTCCATGGGCACACCATCATAACTCGAGAAACCCCGCCACAACTCGATAAGTACCAGAAGCTACTCCCTTGCAAGTGGGGTGAGGCCCTTATCCACTGGAGCCTCTCTGGTGAAATCACTCTTTCCCTTTTGGACTTCGAAGGACTCTTTCCTCCCATTGCTGTGACCCAGGAATTTCCCCGCCCTACCCCTCTCAACTCGAGAAGAACAACAGGGATCCGCTGCGACTCAACAGAGCCCTGTTTGCCCCTGCTAAGCTCCAGATGATCATCCCCTTTTCTGACCCTTAGGGAAAGGTTCCCTGGAGCTTCTCTCGAATACCAAGAGGAGGTTCTCGATCGTGAATGTCGGGAGGAGCATCAGGGTTTCGGCCACAATTCACCAAGTACCCCAAATGCCTTGTCCACTGCAGATGAACTTGACAGCCTCACAACGCCTTGACTGTCACCCTGAGGCTCTACGCATGACACACTGGCACTTGTGACAGCACTTTGGACATCGAGAGCAAGCCACAGATCCCTCTGTCTGCTCGACTTGAGCCTGACACTGCTGCTGAAGCTGGTCAGGGTAGTGGCGGTGCACTTGTCCAGGTGAGACGAAGCCTGTCTCCTCTGTGGGAGCCTCAGGGGAACCCCAAGACCTAGGTCAGGACGGTCGTGGGAAGCTCAGGCACTGCCATCAGCACAAGTCGAGGACAGAGCCCCCAGAGACGAATGGAGAGGAATCCCCAAAGTTGACTGGCAACTGGCAAGGAGACTGTCCTCTCTTGAGGCCACAGGTGCGTGAACCTGGGCTCCTCATGTAACTCGAGAAACCACGCCCCAACTGGAGAAACACCAGAAGCTTCTCCCTTGCAAGCGGGGTGAGGACATTATATGATCTGGCGTCTCGTAGGAAATCACCCCTTCCCTCTTGGACATTGAAGTGCTCCTTCACTCCCTTGCTGTGACACAAGGAATTCCTGGCCACAACCGTCGCACACAAGAGGAACCCCAGTGGACCCACTGCCACTCAAGAGGAGCCCAGTTTGACCTTGCTATGCTCTAGATGATAGTCCCTTTTCCCGCTCCTTAGTATAATGTGTCCTTGGGCTTCCGTCGAATCCCTATAGGAGCTGCTCCCAGTAGGAACGTCGGGAGGAGCATCTGGGTTTTGGCCACCATTCTCCAAGACCCCCAAATGCCTTGCCCACTGCAGATGAACCTGTCTGCCCTGCACTGCCTTGACTCTCATGCGGAGGATCGATGCCCAAAACATCTGCACGTGTGACAGCACTTTGGCCTCGACGGCAAGCCACATATCGCTCGACATCGAGCCTGTCACTGCTGCTGCAGCTGGTCAGGCAATTAGCCATGCACGTGTCCACATGAGACGAAGCTTTTCTCCTCTGTGGGGCCCTCAGTGGTACACCGAGACCTAGGTCAGAATGGTTGAGGAAAGCTCAGTCTCTGGAATCAGAAAAAGTCTAGGACTGAGCACTGAGATGATTAGGGAAGAATCCTCAGAGGCGCCTGGCATGTGGCAGGGAGACTGTGCAATCCTGAGTGCACAGGGGCCAGTCCCTGTCTTCCCTGATGTAACTCGAGAGGACTCCGCCAGAACTTGTGAAAACCAAAAATTCTACCCTGCAAGGGGGGTCAGGACCTCGTCTTCTGTGGCGTCTCGAGGGAAAGAACCTTTTCTCTCTTGACCTCAATAGTGTCGTTCACCTCCTTGCTGTGACCCAAGAAGTTTCTCGCGCAGCCCGTCCTCACTCGAGGGGAACACCGAGGGTCCCACCATGAATATAAAGAAACCCCAGTATCCCAGATGAGCTTCAGATGTGGAGACCTTTCCTTCTCTGGAAAGGGTTCCCATCAATTCCGTCACATCCCAACAGGAGACACTCAAACCGGGACTGTTGGGAGCAGCATCAGGGTTCTTGACACCATTCCCCAAGACCCCAAAAAACCTCGTTTACTCCAGATGAACCTGACTGCCATTCACTGGGTCGAGTGTCACACCGAGGCTCAATGCCTGACACACTGGCACATGTGAAAGACCTGGGTGGTACCTCGTGGTCAAGTCACAGATCTCTGTGTCCACTCAACGGGGAGAATTTCACAGCTGATGCAGCTGTAGAGGCAAGCGGAAGTCTAAGTCTCCAGGTAAGACGAGGCCTGAGTTTCCTCTGGGGGTTTCCAAGGGAACCCCATGATTTATGTCAGCATGGGCGAGTAAAGCTCAGGTACCAGCGTCAGCACCAGACGAGGACAGAGGACTCGGCGATGACTGGGGAGTAATCCACAAAGGCGCATGGCAACTGGCAAAAAAACTGGCTTTTCCTGAGGCCACAAGGGCGGGTCCATGGGCTCCCCGTAGTAACTTGATAAACCCCACTGCAACTCGAGAAATACCAGAAGCTTCTCCCTTGCAATCCGGATTAGGCCCTTATCAATCGCGGCATCTCTGGGGAAATCACTCCTTCCCTTTGAACCATGAAGGGCTGTTTCCTCCCCTTGCTGTGACACAGGAATTTCTCTGCCCTACCCGTCTCAACTCGAGAGGAACAACAAGGGATCTGCTGCGACACAACAGCGCCCTGTTTGCACCTCCTAAGCTCCAGATGATCGTCCCCTTTTCTGCCCCTTATGGAAATGTTCCCTGGAGCTTCGCACGAATACCAAGAGGAGGTACTCGAAACAGGAAAGTGGGGAGGAGCATCAGGGATTCGGCCACAGTTCCCCAAGACCCCCAAATGCCTTGTCCACTGCACATGAACTTGACATCCCCGCACTGCCTTGACTGTCACCCCGAGGCTCGACGCATGATACACTGGCACGTGTGACAGCACTTTGGACCTCGAGAGCAAGCCACAGATCCCTCTGTCCGCTGGACATGGAGCCTTACACTGCAGCTGCAGCTGGTCAGGCAAGTAGCTATGCACGTGCCCAGGTGAGACAGAGCCTGTCTCCTCTGCGGAAGCCTCAGGGAAACCTGCAAGGCCCACGTCAGGACGGTCCAGAGAAACTCAAGCACTGACCTCAGTACATGTTGAAGACAGGGCACCCAGAGGTGACTGGGGAGGATTTCCCAGAGGTAACGAGCAACTTGCACAAAGACTGTCCTCTCCTGAGGCCACAGGGGCGCGTCCCTGGGCTCCCCGTTGTAACTCGTGAAAACCCGCTGCAACTCGAGAAAAACCAGAAGCTTCTCCCTTGCAAGGGGTGTGAGTCCCTTATCCGATCCGGCCTCTCATGGGAATTCACCCCTTCGCTCTTGAACCTCGAAGAGCTCCTTCACTCCCTTGCTGTGACACAAGGAGTCCCCGGCCACAACCGTCACACCAAAGAGGAACACCAGTGGACCCGCTGCGACTCAAGAGGATCCCAGTTTGCCCCTGCTAATCTCTAGATGATAGTCCGTTTTCTTGCTCCTTAGTATAAGGTGTCCTTGGGCTTCCGTCGAATCCCTATAGGAGGTGCTCCCAGTAGGAACATCGGGAGGAGCACCTGGGTTTTGGCCACCATTCTCCAAGACACCCAAATGCCTTGTCCACTGAAGATGAACCTGTCTGCCCCGCACTGCCTTGACTGTCACCCCGAGGCTCGTCACCCGAAACACCTGCACGTGTGACAGCACTTTGGGCCTTGAGGGCAAGCCACAGATCCCTGTGTCCACTCGACAGGGAGCCTGACACTCCTGCTGCAGCTGGTCAGGCAAGTAGCCGTGCACGTGTCCAGGCGAGTCGAGGCCTGTCTCCTCTGTGGAGCCCTCAGGTGTACACCAAGACCTAGGTCAGGACACTCGAGTAAAGCTCAGGCTCCGGCCTCAGCAAAAGTCGAGTACTGAGCACTGAGATGATTAGGGAAGAATCTGCAGAGCCACATGGCCATTGGCACGGAAACTGTCCAATCCTTGGTGCACAGGGCGAGTCACAGGGTTCCCCGTTGTAACTCGAGAGGACCCCGCCACAACTTGAGAAAATCCGAACCATTCTCCCCTTCAAGCGGGGTGAGGACCTCATCTGCTGTGGCATCTCTGGGAAAGAACCTCCTCTCTCTTGGACCTCCAAAGTGTCGTTCACCTCCTTGCTGTGACCCAAGAAGTCTCTCGCGCTCCCTGTCCTCACTAGAGGGGAACACCGAGGGTCCTGCCATGAATGTAAAGGAGCCCCAGTATCCCTGCTGAGCTCCAGATGAGGGCCCCTTTTCTTCTCTGAAGGGAAAGGGTTCCCAGCACTTCCCTCACATCCCAACAGGAGACATTCGAACCAGGATTGTGGGGAGCAGCATCAGGGGTCTTGCCTCCATTCCCCAAGACCCCCAAATACCTCATTCACTCCAGATGAACCTGACTGCTCTGCACTGGGTCGACTGTCACCCTGAGGCTGAAAGCCTAACACACTGGCACGTGTGACAGTCCCAGGTGGTACCTCAAGGTCAAGTCATAAATCCCTTTCTCTAATTGATGGGGAGCCCTTCGCAGCTGCTGCAGCTGCGGAAGCAGCACAAGTGTACGATTATAGGCAAGACGAGGCCTGACTTTACTGTGAGGGCTCCATGGGAACTGAAAGATTTATGTCAGCATGGGCGAGGAAAGCTCAGGTAACAGCTTCAGCACCAGACGAGGACAGAAGACTCGGCGATGACGGGAGGAATCCCCAAAGGAACATTGCAACTGGAAAGAAGACTGTCCTCTCCTGCGGCCACAGGGGTGGAGAAACACCAGAAGCTTCTCCCTTGCAACCGGTTTGAGGCCCTTGTCCGATCTGGCTTCTCGTGGTAAATCACCCCTTCACTCTTGGACCTCGAAGGGCTCCTTCACTCCCTTGCTGTGGCTGAAGGAGTTCCCGTCCACAACCGTCACACCCAAGAGGAACCCCAGTGGACCCGCTGCGACTCAAGAGGAGCCCAATTTGCCCCTGCTAAGCTCTAGATGACAGTCCCTTTTCCTGCTCCTTAGTATAAGGTGTCCTTGGGCTTCCGTCGAATCCCTATAGGAGGTGCTCCCAGTAGGAAAGTCGGGAGGAGCATCTGGGTTTCGGCCACCGTTCTCCAAGACCCTGAAATGCCTTGTCCACCGCAGATGAACCTGTCTGCCCCGCACTGCCTTGACTGTCACCCCGAGGCTCGTCACCTGAAACACCTGCACGTGTGACAGCACTTTGGTGGTCGAGGGCAAGCCACAGATCCCTGTGTCCACTCGACAGGGAGCCTGACACTGCTGCTGCTGCTGGTCAGGCAAGTAGCCGTGCACGTGTCCAGGCGAGACGAGGCCTGTCTCCTCTGTGGGGCCCTGAGCGCTACTCCAAGACCTAGGTCAGGATGGTCCAGGAAAGCTCAGGCTCCGGCCTCAGCAAAGGTCGAGGACTGAGTACCGAGACGATTAGGGAAGGATCCCCATAGATCTGGCCACTGGCACGGAAACTATCCAATCCATGTTGCACAGGGGCGAGTCCGTGTGTTCCCCGTTGTAACACGAGAGGACCCCACCACAACTTGAGAAAAACCAAAAGATTGTCCCCTGCAAGCGGGGTCAGGACCTCATTTGCTGTGGCTTCTCGGGGGAAATAACCTCTTCTCTCTTGGACCTTCAGTGTGTCATTCACCTTCTTGCTGTGACCCAAGAATTTTTTTTTGCACCACCTGTCCTCACTCGAGGGGAAAACCGAGGGTTCCGCCATTAATGGAAATGAGCCCCAGTATCCCTGCTGAGCTCCAGATGAGGTTCCCTTTCCTGCTGTGTCAGGAAAGAGTTCCCAGCTCTTCCCTCGCATCCTCACAGGAGACACTCGAAACAGGGCTGTCAAGAGCAGAATCAGGGGAGTTGCCACAATTCCCCAAGACCCCCCAAAACCTCGTTCACTCCAGATGAACCTGACGGCCGTGCACTGGGTCGACTGTCACCCTGAGGCTCGAAGCCTGACACACTGGCATGAGTGACAGAACTTGGTGGTACCTCGAGGTCAAGTCACAGATCCCTGTGTCCACTCGTAGGGGAGCCTTTCACAGCTGCTGCAGCTGCAAGTCATGTGCAAGTGTACATCTCCAGGCAAGACGAGGCCTGACTTTACTGTGAGGGATCCATGGGAACCCCAAGATTTATGTCAACATGGGCGAGGAGAGCTCAGTTACCAGCTTCAGCACCAGACGAGGTCTGAGGACTCGGCGATGACTGGAGAGTAAACTCCAAAGGCACATGGCAACTGGCAAGAAGACTGGCCTCTCCTGAGGCCACAGGGGCAGGTCCATGGGCTCCCCGTCGTAACTGAAGAAACCCCGCCACAACTTGAGAAATAAAACAAGCTTCTCTCTTGCAAGTGGCGTGAGGCCCTTATCCACTGTGGCATCTCTGGGGAAATCACTCTTTCCCTCTTGGACCTCGAAGGGCTCTTTCAAATTTCCCCGCCCTACCCGTCTCAACTCGAGAGGGACAACAAGGGATCTGCTTCACTCAACAGAGCCCTGTTTGCCTCTGTTAAGCACCAGGTGATCTTCCCTTTTCTTGCACCTTAGGAAAAGGTTCCCTGGAGCTTCGCTCGAATATGAAGAGGAGGTGCTCACAACAGGAATGTGGGGAGGAGCTTCATGGTTTCGGCCACCATTCTCCAAGACCCCCAAATTCCTTGTCCATTGCAGATCAACTTGACAGCCCCGGACTGCCTTGACTGTCACCCCGATCACCCCGAGGCTCGAGACACGACACACTGGCACGTGTGACAGCACTTTGGACCTCGAGAGCAAGCCACAGATTCCTCAGTCCGATCGACCAGGAGTTCCTTGCCACAAGGGTCACACCCAAGAGGAACCCCAATGGATCTGCTGCGACTCAAGAGGAGCCCAGTTTGCCCCTGCTAAGCTCTAGATGATAGTCCCTTTTCCTGCTCCTTAGTCTAAGGTGTCCTGGGGCTTCTGTCGCATTCGAAAAGGATGTGGTCCAGTAGGAAAGTAGGGAGGAGCATATCGTTTCGGCCACCAGTCTCCAAGACCCCCAAATGCCTTGTCCACTGCAAATAAACCTGTCTGCCCTGCACTGCCTTGACGGTCATCTGGAGGCTCGACGCTCGAAATACCTGCACGTGTGACAGCATTTTGGGCCCTGAGGTCAAGCCACAGATCCCCGAGTTCAATCGACATGGAACCTGACACTGCTGCTGCAGCTGGTCAGGCAAGTACCCGTGCACGTGTCCAGGCGAGATGAGGCCTGTCTCCTCTGTGGTACCCTCAGGTTTACACCAAGTCCCAGGTCAGTAGAGTAGAGGAAAATCAGGCTCAGGCCTCAGAAAAAGAGGAGGATTGAGAAGCGAGTCGTTTAGGGAAGAATCCCCAGAGGCGCCTGGCAACTGGCATGGATTCTGTTCAATCCTGAGTGGACATGGGCGAGTACCTGGGTTACCTGTTGTAACCTGAGAGGACCCCGCCACAACTTGAGAAAAACCAAAAGATTCTCCCTTGCAAGAGGGGTGAGGAACTCGTCTGCTGTGGCATCTCGGGTAAAGAACATCTTCTCTCTTGGACCTCCAGAGTGTCATTCACCTTCTTGCTGTGACCCAAGAAGTTTCTCGCATCACCCGTCCTCACTCAAGGGCAACATTGAGGGTCCCGCCATGAATGTAAAGGAGCCCCAATATCCCTGATGAGCTCCAGATGAGGGTCCCTTACCTGCTCTGTCGGGAAAGGGTTCCCAGCACTTCCCTCACATTCCAACAGGAGACACTCGAACCAGGACTGCCGGGAACAGCATCAGGGGTCTTGCCACCATTCCCAAAGACACCCTAATACCTCGTTCACTCCAGATGAACCTGACTGCCCTGCACTGGGTCGAATGTCTCCCCAAGGCTCGAAGCCTGACACACAGGCACGTGTAACAGACCCGGGTGGTACCTCGAGGTCAAGTCACAGATCCCTCTGTCCACTCGACGGGTAGTCTTTCACAGCTGCTGCAGCTGCAGAGGCAAGCAGAAGTGTACGTCTCCAGGCAAGACGAGGCCTAGCTTTTTTGTGGGGGCTCAATGGGAAACCCAAGATTTATGTCAACATGGGCAAGGAAAGCTCACGTACAAGCTTCAGCAGTAGACGAGGACTGAGGACTCAGCATTGACTGGGGAGGAATCCCCAAAGGTGCATGGCAACTGGCAAGAAGACTGGCCGCTCCTGACGCCACAGGGGCTGGTTCATTGGCTCCCCGTCATAACTCGAGAAACCCAGCCGCAATTCACGAATTACCAGAAGCTTCTCCCTTGAAAGCACGGTGAGGCCCTTATCAACTGCGGAATTTCTGGGGAAATCACCCCTTCCCTCTTCGACCTTGAAGTGCTCTTTCCCCCCCCCCCCCNGACCTTGAAGTGCTCTTTCCCTCCCTTGCTGTGACCTAGGAATGTCCCCGCCCTCCCGGTCTCAACTCTAGAGGAACATCAAGGGACACTTTGTGACTCAACAGAGCCCTATTTGCCCCTGCTAAGCTGCAGATGATCGTCCCTTTTCCTGACCCTTAGAGAAAGGTTCCCTGGCGCTTTGCTCAAATACCAAGAAGAGGTGCTCGCAACAGGAAATTCAAGAGGAGCATCAGGGATTCGGCCACAATTCTCCAAGAACCCCAAATACCTTGTCTACTGCAGATGAACTTGACAGCCCCGCACTGCCTTGACTGTCACCCCGAGGCTCGACGCACGACACACTGGCATGTGTGACAGCACTTTGGACCTCGAGAGCAAGCCGGAGATTCCTCTCTCCGCTCGACATGGAGCCTGACACTGCTGCTGTAGCTGGTCAGGCAAGTAGCCGTGCACATGTCAAGCTGAGACGAAGCCTGTCTCCTCTGTGGGAGCCTCAGTGTAACCCCAAGACCTAGGTCAGGACGATCGAGGGAAGCTCAGGCACTGGCCTCAGCACAAGTCGAGGACAGGGCACCCAGAAGCGATTGGAGAGGAATCCGAGATGTGACTGGCAACTGGCACGGAGACTGTCCTCTCCTGGGGCCACAGGGGCGCATCACTGGGCTCCCAGTCGTTACTCGAGAAACCCCTCCGCAACTGGAGAAACACCAGAAGCTCCTCCCTTGCAAGCGGGATGGGGCCCTTTTCGGATACGGTGTCATGTGGGAAATCACCACTTCCCTCTTGGACCTCGAAGGGCTCCTTCGCTCCCTTGCTGTGACACAAGGAGTTCCCGGCCACAACCTTTGAACACAAGAGGAACCCCAATAGACCGCTGTGAATCAAGTGGAGCCCACTTTGCCCCTGCTAAGCTGTAGATGATAGTCCCTTTAACTGCTCCTTAGTCTAAGATGTCCTGGGGCTTCCATCGCATCCCAAAATGAGGTGTTCGCAGTAGGAAAGTCGGAAGGAGCATCTGGGGTTTGACCACCATTCTCCAAGACCTCCAAATGCCTTCTCCACTGCAGATGAACCTGTCTGCCCAGCACTGCCTTGACTGTCACCCCAAGGCTCAACGCCCGAAACACCTGCACGTGTGACAGCACTTTGGGCCTCGAGGGCAAGCCACAGATCCCTGTGTCCAGTTGCCATGTAGCCTGTCATTGCTGCTGCAGTTGGTCAGGCAAGTAGCGGTGCAGGTGTTCTGGAGACACGAGGCCAGTCTCCTCTGTGAGGCCCTGAGGGGTACTCCAAGACCTAGGTCAGGATGGTAGAGGAAAGCTCAGGCTCCGGCCTCAGCAATGGTCGAGGACTGAGTACCGAGACGTTTAGGGAAGGATCCCCATAGGCGTCTGGCCACTGGCACGGAAACTGTCCAATCCTTGGTGCACAGGGGCGAGTCTCTGTGTTCCCCGTTGTAACACGGGAGGACCCCACCACAAATTGAGAAAAACCAGAAGATTCTCCCCTGCAAGCAGGGTCAGGACCTTGTTGGCTGTGGCATCTAGGGAGAAAGAACCTCTTCTCTCTTGAACCTCCAAAGTGTCGTTCACCTTCTTGCTGTGACCCAAGAATTTTTTTGCACCACCTGTCCTCACTCGAGGGGAAAACCGAGGGTCCCGCCATGAATGGAAATGGGCCCCAGTATACCTGCTGAACTCCAGATGAGGTTCCCTTTCCTGTTCTGTCAGGAAAGAGTTACCAGCACTTCCCTCACATCCCAACAAGAGACACTGTAACCAGGACTGTCGGGAGCAGCATCAGGGTCTTGCCACCATTCCCCAAGATCCCCAAATACCTCGTTCACTCCAGATGAAACTGACTGCCCTGCACTGCGTCGACTATCACCTGGGAGCTCAAAGCCTGACACACTGGAATATGTGACAGACCTGGGTGGTACCTCAACGTCAAGTCGCAGATCCTTGTGTCCACTCGATGGGGAGCCTTTCACAGCTGCTGCAGCTGCAGAGGCAAGCACAAGTGTATGTCTCCAGGCAAGACGAGGCCTGACTTTACTATGAGGGATCCATGGGAACCCCAAGATTTATGTCAGCATGGGCGAGGAAAGCTTAGGCTCTGGCCTCAACTCCAGATGAGGACTGAGGACCCAGCTCTGACTGACAAGAAATCCCCAGAGGCCCCTCGCAAGTGGCAAAAAGACTGGCCTCTCTTGAGCCACATAAGCGGTTCCCTCAGGTGCTCGTCATAACTCGAGAGGACCCAGCCGCAACTCGAGAAAAACCAGGAGCTTCTCCCTTGCAGGTGGACTGAGGATTTTGTCCAGTGTGGCGTCTTGAAGGAAATCACCCCTTCCTTCTTGAACCTCGAAAGTGTCCTTCACACCCTTGCTGCGACCCACAAACTTCTCCGTTACACCCGTCCACACTCGAGAGGAAGAAGGAGGGTACCGCCACGACTCAAGAGGAGCCCAATTTTCCGTGCTCAGCTCCAGATGAGGGTACCTTTCCCTGCTCTACCGGGAAAAGATTCTCGGCACTCCAGTCGCTTCCCAAGAGGAGAGGTTCCCGACAGGAGTGTCTAAAGGAATTCCAGGGGTTGTGCTACTATTACCCTAGAACCCTAAATATCTCAGTCCACTCCAGATGAATCTAATTGCCCTGCACTGCCACGACTGTCACCAGGAGGACTGACTCACGCCATGCTGGCAAATGTGACAGCTCTGTGGCACTTCAAGGGATAGTCACAGATCCCTGTGTCCTCTGGACGGGAAGACGGACACTGCTGCTGCAGCTCAAGAGGAAAGCAGCCGTGCATGTCACCAGGTGAGAGGAGTCTTGACACCATAATGGAGGCTCCAAGAGAACCCAAAGACCCATATTAGCACGGGCCACGAAAGCTAAGGCTCCAACCTCAGCTGCTGATGAGGACTGAGGACCCAGTACCGAGTGGGGAGGAATCAGGAGAGGCCCCTCGCAACTCACACGGAGACTGGCCTCTCCTGAGGCCACAGGTGCAGGTCCCTGAGGTCCACGTCTCAACTCGAGAGAACCTCGCCGAAACTTGAGGAAAAAAATTAAAAAAAGGAGCTTCTACCCTGCAAACGGGCTGAGGCCCTTGTCTGCTGCAGCGTCTCAGGGGAAAATCACCCCTTTCCTATTGAATCTCGAAAATGTCCTGCACACCCTTGCTGCGACCTACAAAATTCCCTGATCCACAAGTATCGTTCAAGAAGAACACCGGGGGTTTTGCCATGATTAAAGAGGTGCCCTGTTTTCCACTGCTAAGCTCCATATGAGGGTCCCTTTACATGCCCTGTCAGAAAAGGATTCCCTGCACTCCCTTCTCATCCCAAGAGGAGGTGCTCTTCCCAGAATAGTCGGGAGGAGTTCCAGGGGTCGTGGCACAATTCCCCAAGATCCCCAAATGATTCAGTCCACTCCACACGAACTTGATTGTCCTGAGCTGCTTTGACTCAGCCCGAGGATCTATTCACGCCACACTGGCACGTGTGAAAGCCCAGTGGCACCTCGAGGGAAAGCCTAAATTCCCTTTGTCAGCTCGAATGGGAAACCTGAAACTGCTGCAGCAGCTCGGAATGAAAAGAGCCATGCATGTTTCCTCATGACATGCAACCTGACTCCCCTGTGGAGGCTCCAGGGGAACTCCAAGACCCATGGCAGCATGGATGATGACAGCTCAGGCTTCAGCCTCAGCTCCAGACGAGGACTGAGGACCCAACACTGATTGGGAAGGAATTTCCAGAGGACCCTGGCAACTCGCTCGGAGATTGGCCTCTGCTGAGGCCACAGGGCAGGTCCCTGAGGTTCACAAAATAACTCGAGAGAACCACACCACAACTCGAGAAAATCTAGGAGCTTCTCCCCTGCAGGCAGGGTGAGGCACTTGTATGCTGCGGCTTCTCAGGGAAAATTGTCTCTTCTCTCTTGAACCTCAAAAATGTCTTTCACATCTTTTCTTCGACCCATGAAGTTTTCCAATCCAAACGTACTCCTTGAGAGGAACACCGAGGGTTCTGCAGTGATTATCCCCTGCTCAGCTCCAGATGAGTGTCTCTTTCACTGCTCCATCTGGAAATAATTCCTGGCGCTCCCCTTGAAAACCAAGAGGAGGTGCTCTCCCCAGGAGAGGCAGGAGGAACTCCAGGTGTCCTGCCACAATTCCCCAAGATACCCAAATGTCTAGTCAATTCCAGATGCACCTGACTGCCCTTCACTACCTCGACTGTCACCCCGAGGATTGACTCACGCCACACTGGAGCGTGTGACAGTCCTGTGGCACCTCAAGTGAAAGCCAAAGTTCCCTGTGTTCACTCAAATGGAAAGCCTGACACTGCTGCTGCAGTTCGGGGGGTAGGGGGAAACGGCCGTGCACCTCTCCAAGTGAAACGAGACCTGATTCCCCATTGGAGGCTTCAGGGGAACCCGAAAACCCATGTCAGCAAGGGCAAGCAAATCTCAGCCTCCTACCTCAAATCCAGACGAAGACAGACGACCTGGCATCGACTAGGGAGGAATCCCCAGAGTCCACTAACAACTTGCACAGAGACTGGCCTCTCCTGAGGCCACAGGGGCGGGTCTCTGAGGTCCCTGTCGTTACTCGAGAGGACCCCACCACAACTCGAATAAAAACATGAGCTTCTCTCTTACAGGCAGGGTGAGGCCCTTGTCTGTTGTGGCATCTCGGGGGAAATCACCCCTTCCTTCTTGAACTTGGAAAGAGTACTTCACACTCTTGCTGCGACCCACAAAGTTCCCCGATTGACCTGTCCACACTCGAGAGGTAAAAGGAGGGTAATGCCGCGATTCATGAGGAGCCCCGTTTTCCCCTACTCAGCTCCAGGTGAGGGTTCCTTTCCCTGCTCCTTCCGCAAAGGATTTCCGGTGCTCTCCTCACCTCCCGACAGGAGGCGCTGTCCCCAGGGGTGTCTAGAGGAATTCCAGGGGTTGTGCGACCATTTGCCAAGACCTCCAGTTTAATAAGTTCACTTCAAATGAATCTTATTGCCCTGCACTGCCTCGACTATGACCCTCAGGATCGACTCACGCCACACTGGCACATGTGACAGCCCTGTGGCACCTCGGGGGAAAGCCACAGATCCCTGTGTCCACTCGAATGGGAAGCCTGACACTTCTGCTGCAGCTCGGAAGGAAAGCGTCCGTGCACGTCTCCACGGGAGACGAGGCCTGACTCACCTGTGGAGGCTCCAAGGGATCCCCAAGACCCAGTCAGCACAGGCTTGGAAAGCTCAGGCTCTGGCCTCAACAACAGACGAGGGCTGAGGACCTGGCATCAACTGGGGAGGAATTTCCAGAGTCCCCTCGCAGCTTGCCCAGAGACTGGTTTCTCCTGAGGGCACAATAGCGGGTCCCTGAGGTCCTGAATTCACTCGAGAAGGCTTCACCCCAACTGGAGAAAAACGAGGAACTTCTCCCCTGCAGGCGAGGTGAGATCTTCATCCAGGGTGGCATCTCGGGGGAAAACACCGCTTCTCTCTTGAACCTGGAAAAGTTCATTCACACCCTTGCTGCGATCCACGAAGTTCCCCAACACACCCTTCCTCACCCGAGAGGAACACTGAAGGTCCTCACTGACTCAGGAGGAGCTCGGGTTTTCCCTACTCATCTCCAGATGAGCGTCCCTTTAGTAATCACAGCGCTCGGCATCCCAAGATAATGCATTCTCCCAAGGAGAGTCGGGAGGTACTCTAGGGGACGTGCCACCATCTCCAAGACCCCCAATGTCTCAGTCTACTCCAGATGAACCTGATATTCCTGCACTGCCTTGATTGTCACACTGAGGATCGACTCACGTCACACTAGGGCGTGTGACAGCCCTGTGGCACCTCGAGGGAAAGCCTCAGATCCCTGTTTCCACTTGATGGGAAACCTGACTCTGCTGCTTCAACTCGGTAGGAAAGCAGACACGCACATCTCCACACAAGACGAGGTCTGAATCCCCTGTGCAGTTTTCAGAGGAACCCGAAGGCCCATATCAGCAATGGTGAGGAAAACTCAGGCTCTCATCTCAGATCCAGATGATGACTGAGGTCCCGGCATCAACTGTGGTGTACTCATCAGATGCTCCTCGCAACTCACGCGGGGACTGTCCTCTTGTGAGGCCACAAGTCGGGTCCCTGAGGTCCCTGTCATAACTGGAGAGACCCCGACACAACTCAAAAAAATCAGGAGGTTCTCACCTGCAGGTGTGTTTAAGCTGTGGTTCCCTGCAGCGTCTCAGGGGGAAATCACCCCTTCCCTCTTGAACCTCCAAAGAGTTCTTCACACCCTTGCTGCAACACACAGGGTTCCAAGACATACCAGACCACACATGAAAGGAACACCGAGGATTCCATACTACTCAAGAGCAGCCCCGTTTTCCCCTGCTCAGCTACAGATGAGAATCCCTTTCCCTGCTTCCACGGGAAAGGTTACCCAGCACTCCCCTTGCATCCCAGGAGGAGGCACTCTCCCCAGGAGAGTTGGGAGAAACTACAGGGGTCATGCCACCATTTCCAAAGATCTCCAAATGTCTCAGTCCACACCAGATGAATCGGATTGCCCTGCACTGCCTCGACTGTCACCCTAACGATTGACTCACGCCACGGTGGCATGTGTGAAAGCCTGGTCGCACCTCGAGGGAAAGGCACAGATCCCCGTGTCCACTCGACGGGAAGCCTGACACTGCTGCTGCAGCTTGGGAGGAAAGCAAACATGCACTGGCTCGCTGTGAGACGAGGCCTGACTCCCGTGTGGAGACTCCAGGGGAACACCAAGACACATGTCAGCACGGGCGAGGAAACTCAGGATCAGGCCTCAACTCCAGACGAGGACTGAGGATGCGGTGCCAACTGACGCAGAATCCCCAGTGGACCATTGCAACACACATGGAGCCTGGCCTCTCCTGAGGCCACAGGGGCGGGTCCCTCGTGTCCCTGTAGTAACTCGAGAGGACCCCTTCGCAATTTCGGAAATCAAGCAGCTTCTCTCCTGCAGCAAGTGAGGCCCTTGTGCTTCATGGCCTCTCGGGGGAAATCACCCCTTTCCTCTTGTACCTCAAAAGGCTCCTTCATACACTTGCTGTGACCCACGAAGTTCCCGGAACCACCCTTCACTTCAAGAGGAACACCGAGGAACCTTCTGTGACTCAAGAGGTGCCCTGTGTCCTCTCCTCAGCTCCAGATGAGGGTCACTTTCCGTCCTATATCGGGAAAGGAATCAACGCCCTTCCCTCGCATTCCAAGAGCAGATGCTCTCCCGTGGAGTGTGAGAAAGAACTCCAGGCCTCGTTCCACCATTTCCAAAGTCCCCCAAAACCTTCAGTCCACTCCAGATGAACCTGATTGCCCTGCGCAGCATGGAATATCACCTCGAGGATCAACACACGACACTCTTGCACGTGTGACAGCACTATGGCACCTCGAGGGCAAGCCACAGATCCCTGTGTCCGCTTGACGGGAAGACTGACACTGCTGACGAGGCTCATGTGGAACTCCGGTGTATACGTCTCCATGCAAGAAGAGGCCTCACACCCCTGTGGAGGCTCCAGGGAACCCCAAACTCAAGTCAGCACAGGCGAGGAAATCTCGGGCTCCGGCCTCAGCTCCATAAGAGGACTGAGGACTTGGCGTCGACTGGGGGTGAATCCCAAGAGGCCTCTCGCAACTCGCACAGAGACTGTCCTCACCTGAGACCACAGGGGCGGGTCCGTGGGGTCCGCTTCAACTCAATAGGATCCCGCCGATAAACAAGAAAAACCAAGAGCATCTTTCCTGTATGCAGGTTGAGGCCCTTTTCCACTGCGGCGTCTCTGGGGAAATCACCCCTTCCCTCTTTGACCTCGAAAGGCTCCTTCACACCATTGCTGTGACCCACGAAGTTCCCTGACCCACCCGTCCCCACTCAAGAGGAACACCGAGGGTTTGCCGTGACTCAAGGCAGCCCCGTTTTACCCTGCTTATCTCCAGATGAGGTTCCCTTTCCTTGCTCTGCTGAGAAAGTTTTCCCTCACTTCCCTAGCATCTGAAGGTGGCACTCGACCCAGGAAATTCGGTCAGAAATCCATGGGTCATACCACCATTCCCCAAGACCCCCAAATGCCTCAGTCCACACCAGATGAACCTAAATGCCCTGAACTGACTCGACTCTCACCCCTAGGATCGACTCGAGCCTAGCTGGCAAGTGTGACAGCCCTGTGGCACGTTGGGGGCAAGCCACAGATCCCAGTGTCCACTCGACAGGGAGACTGACACTGCTGCTGCAGCTTGAGAGGAAAGGGGCCGTACACGTCTCCACAGGAGACAAGGCCTGACTCCACTGTAGAGACTCCAGGGGAACCCCAAATCCCATGTCAGCATGGGTATGGAAAGTTCAGCGTCTGGCCTCCAATTTAGACAAGGACTGAGGACCTGGCACAGACTTAGGCAGGAATCCCCATAGGCCCCTTGGAACTTGCACAGAGACAGGCTTCTCCTGAGGACACAGGGGCGGGTCCCTGTGGCACAAGACATACCTCGAGGGGACCCCACCGCAACTCGAGAAAAACCAGGAGCTTCTATCCTGCTGGCAGGGTGAGGCCCTTGAATGCTGCGTCGTCTCAGGGCAAATCACACCTTTCCTCTTGGACGTTGAAAGGCTCCTTCACACGCTTGCTGTGACCCACAAAGTTCCCTGACCCACGTGCCAACACAAAAAAAAAAAACAACGAGGCACCCGCTGCGACACAAGAGGAGCCCCCATTTCCCCAGCTCAGCTCCAGATGAGGGTCCTTTTCCATGGTCCGTCAGGAAAGGATTCCCGGTGCTCCCCTCGCATTCCCAGAGGAGGCGATTGCAACAGGAGACTCGGGAGGAACACCAGGGGTCGTGCCACCATTCCCCAAGACTCTCAAATGCCTCGTCCACTCCAGATGAAACTGACAGCCCTGCACCGCCTTGACTGTCACCCCAAAGATCGACTCACTCCACGCTGGCAAGTGTGTCAGACATGGGCTACACTGAGTGCAAGCCACAGATCCCTGTGTCCACTTGAAGGAGAGCCTGCCATTGCTGCTGCAGCTCGGGAGGAATGTGGTGTTGCACGTCTCAACGTGAGACGTGGCCTGACACCCTTGCGGGGGCTCCAGGGGAACCTCAAGTCCCATGTCAGCATGGGTAAGGAAAGCTCAGACTCCGGCCTCAGCTCTAGATGAGGGCCGAGGACTCGGCACAGACTGGGGAGGAATCCCCAGAGGCCCTTCACTATTTGTACGGAGACTGGCATCTCCTGAGTCCACAGGGGCGGTCCCTGGGGTCCCCACTGTAAACTGAGAGGACCCCTCCACAACTCGAGAAAAACCAGGAGCTTCTCCCCTGAGGCAGGGTGAGGCCCTTGTCCTCTTAGGTATCTCGGGTTAAATCACCCCTTCCCTCTTGAATCTGGAAACGCTCCTTCACACCCTTGCTGTGATTCACGTATTTCCCGACCCACTTGTAGCCACTTGAGAAAAACACCGAGGGTACCACCATGACTCAAGAGGAGCCCCGTTTTCCTCTTCTCACCTTCAGATGAGGGTTCCTTTCACTGCTTCATCAGAAAAGGATTCCCGGGGGTCCCCACGCATCCCAAGAGGAGGTGCTTTCAACAGGGGAGTCAGAAGGCACACCAGGGGTCGTGCCACCAGTCCCCAATACCCCAAAATGCCTTGCCCACTCCAGATGAACATGAATGTCCTGCACTGCCTCGATTGTCACACTGAGGTTCGACTCACACCACGCTGGAACCTGTGACAGCCCTGGGGTACCTTGAGGGCAAGACACAGTTCCCTGTGTCTGCTAGACGGGGAGACTGACACTGCTGCTGCCGCTTGGGAGGAAAGCGACCATACATGTCTCCATGTAAGAGGAGGCCTGACACCCCTGTGTGTTCTCCACGGGAACCCACAGACCCATGTCAGCACAGGAAAGGAAAGCTCAGGGTCTGGCCTCAGCTCAGGAGGAG
The DNA here is from genome assembly GCA_006408755.1 of Eudorcas thomsonii. Classification (NCBI taxonomy): domain Eukaryota; kingdom Metazoa; phylum Chordata; class Mammalia; order Artiodactyla; family Bovidae; genus Eudorcas; species Eudorcas thomsonii. The sequence goes on from SJYE01001202.1 coordinate 51,485, forward strand.
GACTGCCAACTTTACACCTATTGGGAAGAAATCCCTAGAGGCCCCTCGCACGGTTACTGGCCTCTCTTGAGACCACAGGGGCAGATCTCAGGGGTCCCTGTAGTAACTCGAGAGGACTCCTCCACAATTCGAGAAAAACCAGGAGCTTCTCCCCTGCAGGAGAGTCAGGACTTTGTCCACTATGGCGCCTTGGGGAAAATCACCCTTTCCCTCTGAGACCTCGAAAGGCTCCTTCACACCCTTGCTGTAACCCAAGAAGATCCCCACCTCACCGTCCTCACCTGAGAAGAACACCAATTGTTCTGCCGCGACACAAGAGGAGCCATGTTTTAACCTGCTTGCTCCAGATGAGGGTCCCATTCCCTGCTCTGTCGAGAAAGGGTCCTCAGCACTCAGCTTGAATCCCAAGAGGAGGCACTCGCATCAGGATTGTCAGGAGGAGCATCAGGGGTTGGACCATCATTTCCAAAGAACCCCAAATGCCTCCTCCACTCCAGATGAACCTGACTGCTCTGCACTGCGTCGACAGTCACCCTGAGGCTCGACGCCCAATACACTGGCACGTGTGACAGCCCAAGGGTACCTCGAGGGCAAGCCGTAGGTCCCTGTGTCCACGCAGCAGGGATCCTGACACTGCTGCTTCATCTGGGGAGGAAAGTGGCCATGCATGTCTCCAGGAGAGACGAGGCTTCGCTCCCCGTGTGGTCTCCAGGGGAACCCAAGACCTATCTCAGCACGGGCAAGGAATGCTAATGCTCCGGACTCACAACCGAACGAGGACTCAGGACCCGGTGAACAACTGGGGAGTAATCCCCAAAGGTGCCTGGCAACTGGCATGGAGAATGGCCTCTCCTGAGGCCACAGGGGTGGGTCCCTCGCGTCCCCATCGTAACTCGAGAGGATCCCACTGCAACTCGAGAAAAATCAGAAGATTCTCCCCTCAGGCGGGGTGAGGTCCTTGACCACTGTGGCATCTCTGGAGAAATCACCCTTTCCTTCTTGGACTTCAAAAGGCTCCTTCACACCCTTGCTGTGACCCAAGAAGTCCCTCGCCCCACCTGTCACCACTCGAGAGGAACTCCGAGGGTCCCGCCATTACTCAAGAATAGCCCCGTTTTCCCTGGCTCAGCTCCAGATGAGGGTCCATTTCTCTGCTCCGTCGTGCAAGGTTTCCTGGCGATTTCCTCGCATCCCAGGAGGAGGCGCTCGCACCAGGAGAGTCGGGAGGAGCATCAGGTGTCGGGCCACCATTTACCAAGTCCCCTAAATGCCTCGTCCCCTCCAGATGAACCTGACTGCCCTGCACTGCCTCGACTTTCACCCTGAGTTTCAACGCCCAACACACTGGCACGTGTGACAGCCCTGGGATACCTCGAGGGCAAGCCACAGATCCCTGTGTCCACTTGATGGGGAACCTGACACTGCTGCTGAAGCCGGGGAGGCAAGCGACCATGCTCATCTCCAGGCAAAACGAGGCTGACTCAACTGTGGTGGCTACAGGTGAATGCCAAGACCTATGTCAGCACAGGCGAGGCAAGCCCTGGCTCCGACCTTATTACAATACGAGGATTGAAGACCAGGCAAAAGGTTGGGGAAGAATCCCCAGAGGCGCCAAGCAACTGGCACAGGAACTGATCTCTTCTGAGATCACAGGGGCGGCTGTCTAGGGTCCCCATCGTAACTCGAGAGGACCCCACTGCAAGCCGAGGAAAACAGAAGCTTCTCCCCTGCATGTGGGGTGAAGCCCTTGTCCATGCGGTGTCTCGAGGGAAATCACCCCTTCCCTCTTGGACCTTGAAAGGTTCCTTTTCACCCTTGCTGTAACGCAAAATGTTCCTCGCCACACCCATCCCCAATTGAGAGGCAACCCGAGGGTCCTGTTGAGACACAAGAGAAGCCCCATTTCCCCTGTGCAGCTCCAGATGAGGGTCCCTTTACATGCTCCATTGGGAAAGGGTTCCCTGTGATCCCCTAGCATCCAAAGTGGAGGTGCTTGCTACAGGAGAGTCAGGAGGAGAATCAAGTTTCCCGCCACCATTCCCCAAGACCCACAAATGCCTCCTCCACTCCACATGAACCTGACTGACCTGCACTGCCTCAACTGTCATCTCGAGGCCTGACGCCCCCCACACTCTCACGTGTGACAGCCCTGAGGTATCTCCATGGCAAGCCACAGATCCCGGTGTCCGCTCGACGGGGAGCCTGACACTGCTGCTGCAGCCAGGGACGAAAGTGGCTGTGCATGTCTTCGTGCAAGATGAGGCCTGACTCCCCTGTTGGGGCTTCAGTAGGCCCCAAGACCCATGTCAGAATAGGTGAGGAAAGCTCAGCATCTGGCCTCAGCACCATACAAGGAATGAGGACCCAGGGACGACTGGGGAAGGATCACCAGAGGCGTCTCACAACACGCTCAGAGACTTGCCTCTCCTGAAGCCAAAGGGGCGGGTCCCTGGTGTCCCCGTCATAACTCGAGAGGACGCCCCTCAACTTGAGAAACACCAGAAGCTTCTCCAATGCAGGCGGGGTGAGTACCTTGTCTGCTGCGGCACCTTGGGGGAAATCACCCCTTCCTTCTTGGACCTCGAAAGGCTCCTTCACACCCTTACTGTGACCAAAGAAGTTCCCCGCCCCACTCGCCCCACTGGAGACGAATGCCGAGGGTCTAACTACGATTCAAGAGGAGCCCCGTTTTCCCCTGCTCAGCTCCAGATGAGGGTCCCTATCCCTGCTCCGTTGGGAAAGGTTCCCAGTGCTCCCCTCGCATCCAAAGTGGAGGCGCTTGAAACCAAGAGAGTCGGGAAGAGAATCAAGTTTCCAGCCACCATTCCCCAAGACGCCAAAATGCCTCGTCCACTCCAGTTGAACCTGAATGCCCTGCACTGCCTCGAATGTTATCTCGAGGCCTGACACCCAATACATTGGAAGGTGTGATAGCCCTGAAGTATCTTGCGGGCAAGCCACACATCCCTGTGTCCGCTCGACGGGGAGCCTGACACTGCTGCTGCAGCCGGGGAGGCAAGAACGCAGCACTTTTCCAGGTGAGACGAGGACTGACTTCCCTGTGGGGGCTCCAAGGGAAGCCCAAGAGCTATGTCAGCAGGGGTGAGGAAAGCTCAGGTTCTGGCCTCAGCACCAGATTAGGACTGAGGACCAGGTGATGACTAGGGAAGAATCCCCAGACAAGCCTGGAAACTGACATGGTGACTGGCCTCTCCTGAGGCCACAGGGGTGGGTTCCTGGGGTCCCTACCTTTACTCGAGAGGACCACGACTCAATTCAAGAAAAACCGGAAGCTTCTCCCTTGCAGGTGGGGTGAGGCCCTTGTCCACTGAAGCATCTCGTGAGATATCGCCCTTTCCCTTTTGAACCTGGAAAGCCTCCTTTACACCATTGCTCTGACCCAAGAAGTTTTCACCCCACCAGTCCCCACTAGAGGGGATTCCGGAGGGTCCCGTCATGACGCAAGAGGAGCCTTGTTTTCCCCTGCTCAGGTCCAGATGATGGTCCCTTTCCCTGCTGCATCGAGAAAGGGTTCCCGGTGCTCCCGTCGCATCCCAACAGGAGGTGCTCACGCCAGGACAGTTGGGAGGAGAATCAGTATCAGGCCAACATTCCCCAAGACCCCCAAATGTCTCGTCCACTCCAGATGAACCTGACTGCCCGGCACTGCCTCGACTGTCACCACGATGATCGACGCCCAACACACTGGCAAGTATGACAGTCTTGGGGTACCTCAAGGGCAAGACACAGATCCCTGTGTCCGCTCGACTGGGAGCCTGATACTGCTGCTGCAGCTGGGGAGGCAATCGGCCATGCACTTCTGCAGGCGAGATGAGGCCAGACTCCCCTCTGTGGGATCCAGGGGAAACCCAAGACTTATGTCAGCATGGGCGAGGAAAGCTCAGGCTCAGGCCTCAGTAACAGACGAGGACTGAGGACCAGGCAACTACTGGGGAAGAATCCCCAGAGGTGCCTAGCAACTGGCAGGTAAACTGGCCTCTCCTGAGATGACAGGGGTGGGTCCCTGGGGTCCCTGTCATAAATCGAGAGGACCCCACTGACACTTGAGGAAAACCAGTAGCTTCTACCCTGAAGGCGGGGTGAAGCCCCTTTACACTGCAGCATCTCAGGGGAAATCACCCCTTCCTTCTTTGACCTGGAAAGACTCCTTCACACCCTTGCTGTGACTTAAGAAGTACCCCATCCCACACGTCCCCACTCGAGAGGAAACCCGAGAGTCTGGCTGCGACTCAAGACGAGCCCTGTGTGCCCCTGTTCCTCTTTAGAGGAGGGTCCCTTTTCCAGCTCCTTCGGGAAAGGGTTAACGGTCCTCCCCTCGCATCCCAGGATGAGGAGCTCACACCAGGAGAGACGGGAGGATCATCAGTAGTGGGGCCGCTATTCCCTAAGTACCCCAAATGCCTCATCCACTCCAGATGAGCGTGACTGCCCTGCACGGCCTCGACTGTCACCCCGAGGCTCGACACTGACACACTGGAAAGTGTGACAGCCCTGGGATACCTCAAGGACAAGCCACAAATCCCTGTGTCCGCTTGACTTGGACCCAGACACTGCTGCTGCAGCTGGGGAAGCAAGCAGCTGGGCACGTCTCAGAGGCAAAGCAAAGCCTGACTCCCCTGTGGGGGCTCCAGGGGAACCCCACGACTGATGTCAACACGGGTGAGCAAAGCTCAGGCTCCGGCCTCCGTACCAGATGAGGACTAAGTACCCGGCAGCGACTGGGCCATAATCCCCAGAGGCGACTGGCAATTGACACGGAGACTTGCCTCTCTTGAGGCCACAGGTTCGGGTCCCTGGGGTCCCACTCGTAACTCTAGAGGACCCCGCTGCAACTTGAGAAAAAACAGATCTTCTCTGCAGGCGTTGTGAGGCCATTTCCGCCGTGGCCTCTCGGGGAAAATCACCACTTCCCTCTTAACCTCGAAAGGCTCCTTCACACCTTTGCTGTGACCCAAGAAGTTCCCCGCCCCACTCATCCCCACTCGAGAGGAATCCCGAGGGTCCTGTCACAACTCAAGAGGAGCCCCGTTTCAACCTACTAGCTCCACAAGACTTTCCCTTTCCCTGCACTGACTGAAAGGCTTCCCGGCCCTCCCCTCTCATCCCAGGATGAGGCCCTTGCCCCAGGATAGTTGGGAGGAGCATCAGGGATCAGGCCACCATTCCACAAATCCCCCAAATGCCTCGTCCACACCAAATGAACCTGACTGCCCTGCACTGCCTTGACTGTCACCCCGAGGTTCGATGCCTGACACACTGGAACATGTGAAAGCCCTAGGGTACCTCAAGGGCAAGCCACAGAACCCTGTGTGCGCTCCACGGGGAGCCTGACATTTCTGCTGCAGCTGGGGAGGGAAGTAGCTATGCGCATCTCCAGGTGAGACGAGGCCTGACTCACCTATGTGGGCTCCAGGGGAACCTCAGTACCTATGTCAGCATAGGCGAGGAAAACTCAGGCACCGGCCTCAGCACCAGACGAGGACACAGGACATGGTGACGGCTGGAAAGGAATACCTCGAGGCGCCTGGCAACTGTCACGGAGACTGGCCTCTTCTGAGGACACATGGGTAGGTCCCTGGGGTCCCCGTTGTAAGCCGAGGTGATCTTGCCACAACTCGTGAAAAACCAGAAGCTTCTCACCTGCAGGCGGGGTGAGGCTTTTGTCTGCTGTGGTGTCTTGGGGGAAATCTCCCCTTTCATCTTGGACCTCGAAAGGCCCCTTCACCCCCTTGCTGTGACCCATGAAGTTACCCGCCCAACCCATCACCACTCGAGAGGAACCCAAAGTGTCCCTCTGCCACTCAAGAAAAGCCCTGTTTTTCCCCTGCTCAGCTCCAGATGACGGTCCCTTTTCCTGCTCTGTCAGAAAAGGATTCCCAGTACTCCCCTCACATCCCAAGAGGAGGCGCTCCCACCAGGAGAGTCAGGAGGAGCATCAGGGTTCGGGCCACCATTCCCTAAGAACCCCAAATGCCTCGTCACTCAAGATGTACCTGAATGCCCTGCACTGCCTCGACTTTCACCCCAAAGCTCGAAGCCCGAAACATGGCACGTGTAACAACCCAGGGGTACCTCGAGGGCAAGCCATAGATCCCTGTGTCCGCTCGAAAAGGAGCCTGATTCTGATGCTGCAGCTGGGATGGAAAGTGGCCATGCATGTCTCCAGGCGAGATGAGGACTCACTCCCTGTGTGGTGTCCAGGGTAATGCCAAGAACTATGTCAGCATGGGCGAGGAAATCTCAGGCTATGGCCTCAGCACGAGACGAGGACTGAGGACCCAGCGACGACTGGGGAGAAATCCCCATTGGCACCTGTCAACTGGCACGGAGACATGCTTGTCCTGAGGCCACAAGGGCGGATCCGTGGGGTCCTGTTGTAACTCGAGAAGACTGCTGCATACTTCGAGAATAACCAGAAGCTTCTCCCAGAAAAGCGTTGTAAGGCTTTTGTCCACTACGACATCTCTGGGGAAATCACCACTTCCCTCTTAAACCTCGAAAGTCTCCTTCACACTCTTGCAGAGACAAAAGAAGTTCTCCACCACAACATTCTCCACTCGATAGGAACCCCTCGGGTCCCACTGCGACTCAAGGGGAGACGCATTTTCCCCTGCTCAGCTCCAAAACAGTGTCCCTTTCCCTTCTCCTTCGGAAAAGGATTCCCAGAAATCCACTCGCATCCCAAGTGGTGGTGCTAGCACCAGGAGAGTCGGGAGGAGCAGGAGGGTTCTGGCCAACATTCTCCAAGATGCCCAAATGCCTTGCCAACTGCAGATGAACCTGTCTGTGCTGCACTGCCTTGACTGTCAGCCCGAAGCTCGATGCCACAAACACCTGCACATGTGACAGCACTTTAGGCCTCAAGGCCAAGCCACAGATCCCTGTGTCCACTCGACATGGACACTGACACTGCTGCTGCAGCTGGTCAGGCAAGTAGTGGTGCACGTGTCCAGTCGAGATTAGGCCTGTCTCCCTGTGGGGCCCTCAGGGGTACACCAAGACCTAGGTCAGGACGGTGGAGGAAAGCTCAGGCTCCAGCCTCAACAAAAGTTGAGGACTGAGCACAGAGACGATAAGGGAAGTATCAACATAGGCGCCTGGCAACTGGCACAGTGACTGTCCAGTCCTGAGTGCACACGGGGGAGTCCCTGGGTTCCCCGTTGTAACTCGAGAGGACCCCACCACAACTTGAGAAAAAAAAAAAAAAGATGCTCCCATGCAAGCAGGGTGAGGACCTCGTCTGCTGTGGTTTCTCGGGGGAAAGAACCTCTTCTCTCTTGGACCTCCAGAGTGTCGTTCACCTTCTTGCTGTGACCCAAGATGTTTTTCTCGCCGCCCGTCCTCACTCGAGGGGAACACCGAGGGTCCTGCCATGAATGTAAAGGAGCCCCAGTATCCCTGATGATCTCAAGATGAGGGTCCGTTTCCTGCTCTGTCGGGAAACGGTTCCCAGCACTTCCCTCACACCCTAACAGGAGACACTCAAACCAGGACTGTGCCAAGCAGCATCAGGGGTCTTGCCACAATTCCCAAAGACCCCCAAATACCTCGTTCACTCCAGATGCACCTGACTGCCTGCACTGGGTCGACTATCACCCTGAGGATCGAAGACTGAAACACTGGCACGTGTGACAGACCTGGGTGGTACCTCGAGGTAAATTCACAGATCCCAGTGTCCACACGACGGGGAGCCTTTCACAGCTGCTGCAGCTGCAGAGGCAAGCGCAAGTGTATGTCTCCAGGCAAGACGATGCCTGACTTTCCTTTGGGGGCACCACGGGAACTCCAAGATTTATGTCAGCATGGGCGAGGAAAGCTCAGGTACCAGCTTCAGAACCAGAAGAGGACTGAGGACTCAGCGAGGACGGGGGAGGAATCCCCAAAGGCACATGGCAACTGGCAAGAAGACTGGCCTCTCCTGAGGCCACAGGGGCCGGTCCATAAGCTCCCTGTCGTAACTCTAGAAACTCCGCCGCAACTCAAAAAATACCAGAAGCTTCTCTCTTGCTAGCGGGGTGAGGCCCTTATCCACTGCGGCATCTCTGGGGAAATCTCTCCTTCCCTTTGGAACTCGAAGAGCTCTTTCCCCCCCTTGCTGTGACCCAGGAATTTCACTGCCCTATCCGTCTCAAATCGAGAACAACAAGAGATCCGCTGCGACTCAACAGAGCCCTGTTTGCCCCTGCTAAGCTCCAGATGATCCTCCCTTTTCCTGCCCCTTATGAAAAGGTTCCCTGGAGCTTCACTCGAACACCAAGAGGAGGTGCTCGCCACAGGAAAGTCGGGAGGAGCATCAGGGATTCGGCCACCATTCAAGACCCCTAAATGCCTTGTCCACCGCAGATGAATCTGACAGCCCCGCCCTGCCTTGACTGTCACCACGAGGCACGTGTGACAGCACTTTGGACCTCGAGAGCAAGCCACAGATCCCTCTGTGTGCTCGACATGGACCCTGACGCTGCTGCTGCAGCTGGGCAGGCGAGTAGCCATGCATGTGTCCAGGTGAGACGAAGCCTGTCTCCTCTGTGGGAGCTTCAGGGTAACCCCAAGAACTAGGTCAGGACGGTCGAGGGAAGCTCAGGCACTGGCCTCAGCACAAGTTGAGGACAGAGCACCCAGAGATCATTGGCTAGGAATCCCCAGATGTGACTGGCAACTGACACGGAGACTGTCCTCTACTGAGGCCACAGGGGCGCGTCCCTGGGCTCCCCGTCGTAACTCGAGAAACACTGCTGCAACTCGAGAAACACCAGAATCTTCTGCCTTGCAAGCGGATTTAGGCCCTTATCCAATCCGGCGTCTCGTCGGAAATCACCCCTTCCCTCTTGGTCCTGGATGGGCTCCTTCACTGCCTTGCTGTGACACAAGGATTTCCCGGCCACAACTGTCGCACCCAAGAAGAATCCCAGTGGACCGCCTGTGACACAGAGGAGCCCTGCTTGCCCCTGTTAAGCTCTAGATGATAGTCCATTTTCCTGCTCCTTATTCTAATGTGTCCTGGGGCTTCCGTCACATCCCAAAAGGAGGTACTCACACTAGGAAATTTGGGAGGAGCATCTGGGGTTCAGCCACAATTTTCCATGACCCCCAAATGCCTTGCCAACTGCAGATGAATCTCTCTGCCCTGAACTGAATTGACTGTCTCCCCGAGGCTCGATGCCCAAAACACCTGCACGTGTGACAGCACTTTGGGCCTCGAGGGTAATCCAAAGATCACTGTCTCCTCCTGACATGGAGCCTGACACTGCTGTTGCAGCTGGTCAGGTAAGTAGCCGTGCATGTGTCCAGGCGAGATAAGGCCTGTCTTCTCTGTGGGGCCCTCAGTGGTACATCAAGACCTAGGTCAGGACGGTCGAGGAAAACTCAGGCTCCAACCTCACAGACAGTCGAGGACTGAGCACCGAAACGTTTAAGGAAGAATCCCCAGAGGCGCCTGGCAACTGGCACGGAGATTGTCCAATCCTGAGTGCACAGGGGCGAGTCCCTGGGTTCCCCGTTGTAACTCAATAGGACCCCACAACAACTTGAGAAAAAACAAAAGATTTTTTCCCTGCAAGCGGGGTGAGAACCTCATCTGCTGTGGCATCTCGGGGGAAAGAACCTCTTCTCTCTTGGACCTCCAGAGTGTCATTCACCTTCTTGCTGTGACCCAAGAAGTTTCTCGCGCCACCCGTTCTCACTCGAGGGGAACACCGAGGGTCCCCCCATGAATGGAAAGGAGCCCCAGTATGCCTTCTGAGTTCCAGTTGAGGGTCCGTTTCCTGCTCTGTCGTGAAAGTGTTCCCAGCACTTCCCTCACATCCCAACATGAGACACTCAAACCAGGACTGTCGGGAGCAGCATCAGGGGCCTTGCCACCATTCCCCAAGACCCCAAAAAACCTCGTTCACTCCAGAGTAACGTGACTGCCCTGCACTGGGTCGACTGTCAACCCGAAGCTCAAAGCCTGACACACTGACACGTGTAACAGACCTGGGTGGTACCTCGAAGTCAAGTCACAGATCCCTCTGTCCACTCGACGGTGAGCCATTCACAGCTTCTGCAGCTGAAGAGACAAGCGCAAGTGTACGTCTCCAGGGAAGACGAGGCCTGACTTTCCTTTGGGGGCTCCATGGAAACCCCTAGATTTGTGTCAGCATGTGCGAAAAAAGCTCAGGTACCAGCTTCAGCACCAGACGTGGACTGAGGACTTGGCGATAACTGGGGAAGAATCCCCAAAGGCGCATGGCAACTGGCAAGAAGACTGGCCCCTCCTGACGCCAGGAGGGGTTGGTCCATGGGTTCCCCATCGTAACTCGAGGAATGCCGCCACAACTCTAGAAATACCAGAAGCTTCTCCCTTGCAAGTTGGGTGAAGGCCTTATCCACTGCGGCATCTCTGAGGAAATCACTCCTTCCCTCTTGGACCTCGAAGGGCTTTTCTGCCCCTTGCTGTGACCCAGGAATTTCCCCACCCTACCCGTCTCAACATGAGAGGAACAACAAGGGATCCGCTGCGACTCAACGGAGCCCTGTTTGCCCCTGCTAAGCTCCAGAAGATCCTCCCTTTTCCTGCCCCTTAGGGAAAGGTTCCCTGGAGCCACGCTCGAATACCAAGAGAAGGTGCTCACAACAGGATAGATGGGAGGAGCATCAGGGTTTGGCCACCATTCACCAAGACCCCCAAATTCATTGTCCACTGCGATGAACTTGACATCCCCGCAATGCTTTGTCTGTCACTGTGAGGCTGGATGCATGACACACTGGCACGTGTGACAGCATTTTGGACCTTGAAAGCAAGCCACAGATCCCTCTGTTTGCTCGACATGGAGAATGCCACTGCTGCTGCAGCTGGTCAGGCAAGTAGACAAGCACGTGTCCAGGTGAGACAAAGCCTCTCTCCACTGTGGGAGCCTCAGGGGAACCCCAAGACCTAGATAAGGACAGTCGAGGGAACCTCTGGCACTGCCCTCAGCACAAGTCGAGGACAGGGCACCCAGTGACAACTGGAGAGGAATCCCCAGAGGTGACTGGCAACTGGCACGGTGAGTGTTCCCTCCTTAGGCCACTGGGGCACGTCCCTGAGATCCCTGTCATAATTGTAGAAACCCCAACACAACTCCAGAAACACCAGAAGCTTCTCCCTTGCCCAAGGAGTGAGTCCCTTATCCGTTCCAGCGTCTCGGGGGAAATCACCACTTCCCTCTTGGACCTCAAAGGGCTCCTTCACTCCCTTGCTTGACACAAGGAGTTCCCGGCCACAAACGTCGCACCAAGTGGAAACCCAGTGGACCTGCTGCGACTCAAGAGGAGCCCAGTTTTCCCCTGCTAAACTCTAGATGATAGTCCCTTTTCCTGCTTCTTAGTCTAAGGTGGCCTGGGGCTTCTGTTGCATCGCAAAAGGAGGTGCTCACAGTATGAAAATTAGGAAGAGCATCTGGGGTTCGGCCATCATTCTCCAAGACACCCAAATGCCTTGTCCACTGCAGATGAACCTGTCTGCCCTGCACTGCCTTAACTGACACCCTGAGGCTCAACGCCTGAAACCCCTCTCATGTGACAGCACTTTGGGCCTCGAGGGCAAGCCACAGATCCCTGTGTCCGCTCGACATGAAGCCTGACATTGCTGCTGCAGCTGGTCAGACTAGTAGCCGTGCACGTGTCCAGGCGAGACGAGGCCTGTCTCCTCTGTGATTCCCTGAGGGGTACAACAAGACCTAGGTTAGGATTGTCGAGGAAAGCTCAGGCTCTGGCCTCAGCAAAAGTCAAGGCTGTGCACCGAGACGATGAGGAAAGTATCCGCAGAGGCGCCTGGCAACTGGTACGGAGACTGTCTAATCCTGAGTGCAGAGGTGCGAGACCCCGGGTTCCCCGTTGTAACTCGAGAGGACCCCGTCACAACTTGAGGAAATTCAAGATTCTCCCCTGCAAGCGGGGTGAGGATCTCGTCTGCTGTGGCGTCTCGGGGGAAAGAACTTCTTCTATCTTTGCCCTCCAAAATGTAGTTCACCATCTTGCTGTGACCCAAGAAGTTTCTCGCCCCACCCATCCCCACTCGAGAGGAACCCCAAGGGTCCTGCCAAGAACGAAATCGATGCCCGTTATCCCCTGATGAGCTTCAGATGATGGTCCCTTTCCTGCTCTGTCGGGAAAGGGTTCCCAGTTCTCTGCTCACATCCCAACAGGAGACACTCGAACCAGGAAAGTTGGGAGGAGCATCAGGCATCTTACCAAAATTGCAAAGACCGCAAAATACCTCATTCACTCCAGATGAACCTGACTGCCCTGCAATGAGTCGACGGTCACCCCGAGGCTCGAAACCTGACACACTGGCACGAGTGACAGCCCTGGGTAGCACCACGAGGTCAAGTCACAGATCCCTGTGTTCACATGACGGGGAGCCTTATACTGCTGCTGCAGCTGCAGAGGCAAGTGGCAGTGCACATCTCCAAAGGAGACGAGGCCTAACTCCCCTGTGGGGGCCACATGGGTACTCCAACATTTAGTTTAGCATGAGCGAGGAAAGCTCCTGTACCGACTTCAGCACCAGAGGAGGACTGAGGACCCGTCGATGACTAGGGAGGAATCGCCAAATGCGCATGGCAAGTGGCACAGACACTCGCCTCTCCTGAGGCCACAGGGGCGGGTCCATGGGCTCCCCGTTGTAACTCGAGAAACACCGCCACAACTCGAGAAAAACCAGAAGCTTCTCCCTTGCAAGCGGCTTGAAGCCCTTATCTGCTGGGGCATCTTGGGGGAACTCACTCCTTCCCTCCTGGACCTCGAAGGTCTTTTTCAACCCCTTGCAGTAACCCAAGAAGTTCCCCGCCCCACCCATCTCATCTCAAGAGGAACCCCAAGAGACCCAATGTGACTCAAGAGAAGCCTCGTTTGCCCCTTCTATGCTACAGATGGTGGACCCTTTTCCTGTTCCTTAGGAAAAGGTTTCCTGGGGCTTTCCTCGCATCCTAATAGGAGGTGCTCACACCAGGAAAAATGGGAGGAACATCAGGGTTTGGGCCATCATTCCCCAAAACCACCAAATCCTTTGTCCACTGCAGCTGAACCTGACGCCCCTGCACCTTGACGGTCATGGCGAGGCTCCCGCCCCTGACACACTGGAATCAGTGACAGCACATTGGACCTCGAGGTCAAGCCAGAGATCCCTCTGTCCGCTAGACATAGAGCCTGACACTGCTGCTGCAGCTGGTCAGTCAAGTAGACGTGCACGTGTCCAGGTGAGACAAGGCCAGTCTCCTCTGTGGAGGCCACAGGGGTACTCCAAGACTTAGATCAGGATGGTCGATGAAAGCTCAGGCTGCTGCCTCAGCACAAGTCGAGGACTGAGCACACAGAGATGATAGTTGAGGAATCGACAGAGGTGCATGGCAACATGCAAGGAGACTGGCCTCTCCTGAGGGCACAGGGGCGAGTCCCTGAGGTCCTCGTCGTAACTAGAGAGGAACTCAACACAACTTGGGAAGAACCAAAAGATTCTCCAGTGCAAGCGGGGAGAGGACCTTGTCCACTCCTGCGTCTCGGGAGAAATCACCCCTTCTAACTTGGACCTCAAAAGAGTCAATCTCCTTATTGCTGTGACCCACGAAATTCCCCGCCCCACCCATCTCAACTCGAGAGGAACAACAAGGGATCTGCAGCGAATCAACAGAGCCCTGTTTACTGCTGCTAAGCTCTAAGTGATTGGCGCTTTTCCTGCCCCATAGGGAAATGTTCCCTGGGGCTTTGCTCTAATACCAAGAAGAGGTGCTCCAACAGGAAAGTCTGGAGGAGCATCAGAGGTTGGGCCACGATTCCCCAAGTACCCCAAATACCTTGTCCAATGCAGATGAACTTTACAGCCCTGCACAGCATTGACTGTCACCCAGAGGCTCAACACACGAAACACTGGCATGTGAGACAGCACTTTGGACATCGAGGGCAACCACAGATACTGAGTCCGCTCGACATGGAGCCTACACTGCTGCTGCAGCGGGTCAGGCAAGTAGCCCTGCACGTGTCCAGGCGAGACGAGGCCCTCAGTGGTACATCAAGACCTAGGTCAGGACGGTCGAGGAAAACTCAGGATCCGACCTCAGAGAAAGTCGAGGACTGAGCACCGAAACGTTTAAGGAAGAATCCCCAGGGGCTCCTAGCAACTGGCATGGAGATTGTCCAATCCTGAGTGCACAGGGTCGAGTCCCTGGGTTCCCCATGGTAACTCGATAGGACGCCGCCACAACTTGAGAAAAAACAAAAGATTTTCCCCTGCAAGCGGGGTGAGAACCTCGTCTGCTGTGGCGTCTCTGGGGGAAAGAACCTCTTCTCTCTTGGACCTCCAGAGTGTCGTTCACCTTCTTGCTGTGACCCAAGAAGTTTCTCTCGCCACCCGTCCTCACTTGAGGGGAACACCGAGCGTCCCCCCATGAATGGAAAGGAGCCCTAGTATGCCTTCTGAGTTACAGATGAGGGTCCCTTTCCTGCTCTGTCGGGAAAGGGTTCCCAGCATTTCCCTCACATCCCAACATGAGACATTTGAACCAGGACTGTCGGGAGCAGCATCAGGGGCCTTGCCACCATTCCCCAAGACCCCAAAAATCCTCGTTCACTCCAGAGTAACGTGACTGCCCTGCACTGGGTCGACTGTCACCCCGAAGCTCAAAGCTTGACACACTGACACGTGTAACAGACCTGGGTGGTACCTCGAAGTCAAGTCACAGATTCCTCGTCCACTCGACAGTGAGCCTTTCACAGCTTCTGCAGCTGAAGAGACAAGCGCAAGTGTACGTCTCCAGGGAAGACGAGGCCTGACTTTCCTTTGGGGGCTTCATGGAAACCCCTAGAATTATGTCAGCATGTGCGAAAAAAGTTCAGTTACCAGCTTCAGCACCAGACGTGGACTGAGGAATTGGGGATGACTGGGGAAGAATACCCAAAGGTGCATGGCAACTGGCAAGAAGAATGGCCCACCCTGACGCCTCAGGGTTCGGTCCATGGGTTCCCCATTGTAACTCGAGGAATGCCGCCACAACTCTATAAATACCAGAAGCTTCTCGCTTGCAAGTTGGGTGAAGGCCTTATCCACTGCGGCATCTCTGGGGAAATCACTCCTTCCCTCTTGGACCTCGAAGGGCTCTTTCCACCCCTTGCTGTGACCCAGGAATTAACCCACCCTACCCGTCTCAACACGAGAGGAACAACAAGGGATCCACTGCGACTCAACAGAGCCCTGTTTTCCCCTGCTAAGCTCCAGATGATCGTCCCCTTTCCTGCCCCTTTGAGAAAGGTTCCCTGGAGCTTCGCATGAATACAAAGAGGAGGTGCTCACAACAGGAAAGTTAGGAGGAGCATGAGGGTTTCGGCCCCCATTTACCAAAACACCCAAATGCCTTGTTCACTGCACATGAACTTGACAGCCCAGCACTGCCTTGGCTGTCACCCCGAGACTCGGCGCAGGAAACACTGGCACATATGACAGCACTTTGGACCTCGAGAGCAAGCAACAGATCTCTCTGTCTGCTCGACATGGAGCCTGACACTGCTGCTGCAGTTGGTCAGGAAGGTAGCCGTGCGCGTGTCCAGGTGAGACGAAGTCTGTCTCCTCTGTGAAAGCCTCAGGGGAACCCCAAGACCTAGGTCAAGACGGTCGAGGGAAGCTCAGGCACTGGCCTCAGCACAAGTCGAGGACAGGGCACCCAGAAACTGTTGGAGAGGAATCCCCAGAGGTGACTGGAAACTCGCTTGGAGACCGTCCTCTCCTGAGGCCACAGGGGCGCATCCCTGGGCTACCCGTCGCAAGTCAAGAAACCCTCCCACCCCCAACTCGAGAAACAGGAGAAGCTTCTCCCTTGCAAGCGGAGTGAGGCCCTTAACGGATCCGGCGTCTCCTGGGAAATCACCCATTCCCTCTTGGACTTCGAAGGTCTCTTTTAGTCCCTTGCTGTGACACAAGGAGTTCCCGGCCACAACCGTCCCACCGAAGAAGAAAACCAATGGACCCGCTGCGACTCAAAAGGAGCCCAGTTTACCCCTGCTAAGCTCTAGATCACAGTCCTTTTTCCTGCTCCTTAGTCTAAGGTGTCCTGGGGCTGCCATAGCATCCCAAAAGGAAGTGCACACAGTAGGAAACTCGGGAGGAGCAACTGGGGTTCGGCCACCATTCTACAAAACCCCCAAATGCCGTGTCCAATGCCGATCAACCTGTCTACCCTGCACTGCCTTGACTGTTACCCCGAAGCTCGACGCCAGAAACACCTGCACGTGTGACAGCACTTTGGGCCTCGAGGCCAAGCCACAGATCCCTGTGTTCACTCGACGGAGAGCCTTACACTGCTGCTGCAGCTGCAGAGGCAAGCGGCAGTGCAAATCTCCAAACAAGAAGAGGCCTGACTCCTCTGTGGGGGCC
Source organism: Eudorcas thomsonii (assembly GCA_006408755.1). Taxonomy (NCBI): domain Eukaryota; kingdom Metazoa; phylum Chordata; class Mammalia; order Artiodactyla; family Bovidae; genus Eudorcas; species Eudorcas thomsonii. The sequence goes on from SJYE01001202.1 coordinate 67,887, forward strand.
CCATGGGTACTCCAAAATTTAGTTTAGCATGAGCAAGGAAAGCTCATATTCCGACTTCAGCACTAGAGGAGGACTGAGGACCCTTCGATGACTATGGAGGAATCCCCAAAGGCGCATGGCAAGTGGCACAGACACTCACCTCTCCTGAGGCCACAGGGGCGGGTCCATGGGCTCCCCGTTGTAACTCAAGAAACACCACCGCAACTCGAGAAAAACCAGAAGCTTCTCCCTTGCAAGTGGCATGAAGCCATTATCCGCTTTGGCATCTTGGGGAAACTCACTCCTTCCCTCTGGACCTCAACGGTGTTTTTCACCCCCTTGCAGTGACACAAGAAGTTTCCCGCCCCAACCATCTCAACTCGAGAGGAACACCAAGGAACCCTATATGACTCAAGGGGAGCCTCGTGTGCCCCTTCTAAGCTCCAGATGATAGTCCCTTTTCCTGATTCTTAGTGTAAGGTGTCCTGGGGCTTCTGTCGTATCACAAAAGGAAGTGCTCACAGTAGGAAAGTAGGGAGGAGCATGTCGGGTTCGGTCACCATTCTCCAACCCCCAAATGCCTTGTCCACTGCAGATGAACCTGTCTGCCCTGCACTGCCCTTACTATCACCCCGAGGCACGACGCCCGAAACCCCTGCACGTGTGACAGCATTTTGGGCATCAAGGACCAGCCATAGAATCCTGTGTCCCCTCGACGTGAACACTGACACTGCTGCTGCAGCTCGTCAGGCAAGTAGCCATGCACGTTTCCAGGCGAGACGAGGACTGTCTTCACTGAGGGGCCCTCAGGGATACACCACGGCCTAGGTCAGGACGGTCGAGGAAAGCTCAGGCTCCGGCCTCAGCAAAAGTCGAGGACTGAGCACCGAGACCATTAGGGAAGAATCCCCAGAGTCGCCTGGCAACTTGCAATTAGATTGTCCAATCCTGAGTGCACAGGGTCGAGTCCCTGGGGTCCCTAACTCGAGAGAACCCCGCCACAACTTGAGAGAAAACAAAAGATTTTCCCTGCACGTGAGGTGAGGACTTCGTTTGCTGTGGTGTCTCAGGGGAAAGAACCTCTTCTCTTCTTGGACCTCAAGAGTGCCGTTCACTTCTTGCTCTGACACAAGAAGTTTCTCACGCCCCCGACCTCACTCTAGGGGAAAACCAAGGGTCCCGCCATGAATGTAAAGGAGCCCCAGTATCCCTGCTGAGCTCCAGATGAGGCTCCCTTTCCTGCACTGTCTGGAAAGGGCTCCAAGCACTTGCCTCACATCCCAATAGGAGACACTCGAACCGGGACTGTCAGGAGCAGCATCAGGGGTCTTGCCACCATTCCCCAAGACCCCCAAATACCTCGTTCAATCCAAATGGACCTGAATGCCCTGTACTGTGTCGACTGTCACAGCGAGGCTCAAAGCCTGACATACTGTCACGTGTGACACACCCAGGTGATACCTCGAAGTCAAGTCACAGAGCCCTGTGTCCACTAGACGGGAAGCCTTTCACAGCTGCTGCAGCTGCAGAGGCAAGCGCAAGTGTACATTTCCAGGCAAGACGAGGCCTGACTTTACTGTGTTGTCTCCATGGGAACCCCAAGATTTATGTCAGCATGGGCGAGGAAAGCTCAGGTAGCAGCTTCAGCAACAGACGGGAACTGAGGACTCCACGATGATGGGAGGAATCCTCAAGGCGCATGGCAACTGGCAAGAAGACTGGCTTCTCCTGAGGCCACAGGGACCAGTCCAGGGGCTGCCCGGCTTAACTTTAGAATCCCCGGTGCATCTAGGGAAATATCTGAAGCTTCTGCCTTGCAAGCGGGGTGAGGCCCTTATCGGATCCGGCGTCTCCTGGGAAATCACCCATTCCCTCTTGGACCTCGAAGGTCTCTTTTACTCCCTTGCTGTGACACAAGGAGTTCCCAGCCAAAACCGTGGCATCGCAGAAGAACACCAATGGACCCGCTGTGACTCAAAAGGAGCCCAGTTTACCCCTGCTAAGGTCTAGATCACAGTTCTATTTCCTGCTCCTTGGTCTACGGTGTCCTGGGGCTGCCATAGCATTCCAAAAGGAAGTGCTCACAGTAGGAAACTCGGGAGGAACATCTGGGGTTCGTCTACCATTTTCCAAAACCCCCAAATGCTGTGTCCATTGCCGATGAACCTGTCTGCCCTGCACTGCCTTTACTATCACCCGGAGGCACGATGCCGAAACCCCTGCACGTGTGACAGCATTTTGGGCATCAAGGAACAGCCATAGAATCCTGTGTCCCCTCGACATGAACACTGACACTGCTGCTGCAGCTGGTCAGGCAAGTAGCCCTGCACGTTTCCAGGCGAGACGTGGGGCCCTCAGGGATACACCACGACCTAGGTCAGGACGGTGGAGGAAAGCTCAGGCTCCGGCCTCTGCAAAAGTCGAGGACTGAGCACCGAGACGATTAGGGAAGAATCCCCAGAGGCGCCTGGCAACTGGCAATTAGATTGTCCAATCCTGAGTGCACAGGGTCGAGTCCCTGGGGTCCCTAACTCGAGAGGACCCCGCCACAACTTGAGAAAAAACAAAAGATTTTCCCCTGCAAGTGAGGTGAGGACCTCGTTTGCTGTGGCGTCTCAGGGGAAAGAACCTCTTCTCTTCTTGGACCTCAAGAGTGTCGTTCACCTTCTCGCTCTGACACAAGAAGTTTCTCATGCCACCCGTCCTCACTCGAGTGAAACTCCAAGGGTCCCGCCATGAATGTAAAGGAGCCCCAGTATCCCTGCTGAGCTCCAGATGAGGCTCCCTTTCCTGCTCTGTCTGGAAAGGGCTCCAAGCACATGCCTCACATCCCAATAGGAAACACTCTAACCAGGACTGTCAGGAGCAGCATCAGGGGTCTTGCCACCATTCCCCAAGACACCCAAATACCTCGTTCACTTCACATGGATCTGACTGCCCTGCACTCGGTCCACTGTCACAGCGAGGCTCAAAGCCTGACATAATGGCACGTGTGACAGACCCAGGTGATACCTCGAAGTCAAGTAACAGAGCCCTGTGTCCACTAGACGGGAAGCCTTTCACAGCTGCTGCAGCTGCAGAGGCAAGCACAAGTGTACATCTCCAGGCAAGACGAGGCCTGTCTTTACTGTGTGGTCTCCATGGGAACCCCAAGATTTATGTCAGCATGGGAGAGGAAAGCTCAGGTAGCAGCTTCAGCAACAGACGGGAACTGAGGACTCGACGATGACTGGGGAGGAATCCTCAAAGGCACATGGCAATTGGAAAGAAGACTGGCCTCTCCTGAGGCCACAGGGGCCGGTCCAGGGGCTGCCCAGCTTAACTTTAGAATCCCCGGTGCAACTAGGGAAATATCTGAAGTTTCTGCCTTGCAAGCGGGGTGAGACCCTTGTCCACTGTGGCATCTCTGGAGAAATCACTCTTTTCCTCTTGGACCTCGAAGAGCTGTTTCACCCCTTGCTGTGACCCAGGAATTTCCCCGCCCTACCCGTATCAACTCGAGAGGAAAAACAAGGGATCCGCTGGGACTCAACAGAGCCCTGTTTTCCCCTGCTAAGCTCCAGATGATCGTCCTCTTTCCTGCCCATTTGAGAAAGGTTCCCTGGAGCTTCGCTCGAATATGAAGAGGAGGTGCTCACAACTGGAAAGTCAGGAGGGGCATGAGGGATTCGGCCCCCATTCACCAAGACCCGCAAATGCCTTGTTCACTGCAGATGAACTTGACAGCCCAGCACTGCCTTGGCTGTCACCCCGAGACTCGGCGCAGGAAACATTGGCACGTGTGACAGCACTTTGGACCTCGAGAGCAAGCGACAGATCCCTCTGTCTGCTCGACATGGAGCCGGACACTGCTGCTGCAGCTGGTCAGGAAGGTAGCGGTGTGCCTGACCAGGTGAGACGAAGTCTGTCTCCTCTGTGAAAGCCTCAGAGGAACCCCAAGACCTAGGTCAGGACGGTCGAGGGAAGCTCAGGCACTGGCCTCAGCACAAGTCGAGGACAGGGCACCCAGAAATTGTTGGAGAGAAATCCCCAGAGGTGACTGGAAACTCGCTCGGAGACTGTCCTCTCCTGAGGCCACAGGGGCGCATCCCTGGGCTACCCGTCGTAAGTCGAGAAACCCCGCCCCAACTCGAGAACCAGGAGAAGCTTCTCCCTTGCAAGCGGAGTGAGGACCCTATCGGATCCGGCGTCTCCTGGGAAATCACCCATTCCCTCTTGGACCTCGAAGGTCTCTTTTAGTCCCTTGCTGTGACACAAGGAGTTCCCGGCCACAACCCTGGCATCGAAGAACACCAATGGACCCGCTGCGACTCAAAAGGAGCCCAGTTTACCCCTGCTAAGCTCTAGATCACAGTCCTATTTCCTGCTCCTTGGTCTAAGGTGTCCTGGGGCTGCCATAGCATCCCAAAAGGAAGTGCTCACAGTAGGAAACTCGGGAGGAGCATCTGGGGTTCGGCCACCATTTTCCAAAACCCCCAAATGCCGTGTCCACTGCCGATGAACCTGTCTGCCCTGCACTGCATTTACTATCACCCCGAGGCACGACGCCCGAAACCCCTGCACGTGTGACAGCATTTTGGGCATCAAGGACCAGCCATAGAATCCTGTGTCCCCTCGACATGGACACTGACACTGCTGCTGCAGCTGGTCAGGCAAGTAGCCCTGCACGTTTCCAGGCGAGACGAGGCCTGTCTTCACTGTGGGGCCCTCAGGGGTTTGCAACGACCTAGGTCAGGACGGTCGAGGAAAGCTCAGGCTCCAGCCTCTGCAAAAATCGAGGACTGAGCACCGAGACGATTAGGGAAGAATCCCCAGAGGCGCCTGGCAACTGGCAATTAGATTGTCCAATCCTGAGTGCACAGGGTCGAGTCCCTGGGGTCCCTAACTCGAGAGGACCCCGCCACAACTTGAGAAAAAACAAAAGATTTTCCCCTGCAAGTGAGGTGAGGACCTCGTTTGCTGTGGCGTCTCAGGGGAAAGAACCTCTTCTCTTCTTGGACCTCAAGAGTGTCTTTCACCTTCTTGCTCTGACACAAGAAGTTTCTCACGCCACCCGACCTCACTCGAGGGGAACCCCAAGGGTCCCGCCATGAATGTAAAGGAGCCCCAGTATCCCTGCTGAGCTCCAGATGAGGCTCCCTTTCCTGCTCTGTCTGGAAAGGGCTCCAAGCACTTGCCTCACATCCCAATAGGAGACACTCGAATCAGGACTGTCAGGAGCAGCATCAGGGGTCTTGCCACCATTCCCCAAGACCCCCAAATACCTCGTTCACTCCACATGGACCTGACTGCCCTGCACTGGGTCGACTGTCACTGCGAGGCTCAAAGCCTGACATACTGGCACGTGTGACAGACCCAGGTGATACCTCGAAGTCAAGTCACAGAGCCCTGTGTCCACTAGACGGGAAGCCTTTCACAGCTGCTGCAGCTGCAGAGGCAAGCACAATTGTACATCTCAAGGCAAGACGTGGCCTGACTTTCCTGTGGGGGTCCATATGAACCCCAAAATTTATGTCAGCATGGGCGAGGAAAGCTGAGGTACCAGCTTCAGCACCAGACCAGGTCTGAGGCCTTGGCGATGACTGGGAAGGAATGCCCAAAGGCGCATGGCAACTGGCATGGAGACTGTCCTCTCCTGAGGCCACAGGGGCGGGTCCATGGGCTCCCCGTTGTAATTCGAGAATCCCCATAGCAGCTCGGGAAATACCAGAAGCTTCTCCCTTGCAAGCGGGGTGAGGTCCTTATCCACGGCGGCATCTCTGGGGAAATCACTCCTTCTCTCTTGGCCCTCAAAGTGGTCTTTCCCTCCCTTACTGTCACCCAGGAATTTCCCCGCCCTACCTGTCTCAAATCCTGAGGAACAACAAGGGATCCACTGCGACTCAAAAGAGCCCTGTTTGCTCCTGCTAAACTCCAGATTATTGTCCCTTTTCCTGCTCCTTAGGGAAAGGTTCCCTGGAGATTTGCTCAAATACCAATAGGAGGTGCTCGCAACAGGAAAGTTGGGAGGAGCATCAGGGGTTCAGCCACCATTCACCAAGATCCCCAAAAGCCTTGTCCACTGCAGATGAACTTGACAGCCCTGCCCTGACTTGACTGTCACCCAGAGGCTCAAGCACGACACACTGTCACTTGTGACAACACTTAGGACCTCGAGAGCAATCCAGGAATCCCTCTGTCTGCTCGACATGGAGCCTGACACTGCTGCGGCAGCTGATCAGGCAAGAAGCCGTACACAAGACCAGGTGAGACGAAGCCTGTCTCCTCCGTGAGAACCTCAGAGGAACCGCCAAGACCTAGGTCAAGACGGTCCAGGGAAGCTCAGGCACTGGTCTCAGCACTAATCGAGTATAGGGCACCCTGATACGATTGGGGAGGAATCCCCAAAGGTGACTGGCAACTGGCACGGAGACTGTCCCCTCCTGAGGCCACAGGGTCGCGTCCCTGGGCTCCCCGTCGTAACTCGAGGAACCCCCCCCCCCCNCCCGGACCTTGATAAGCACCAGAAGCTTCTCCCTGGCAAGCGGGATGAGGGCCTTATCTGGTCCGACGTCACATGGGAAATCACCCCTTCCCTCTTGGACCTCGAAGGGCTCCTTCACTCCCATGCTGTGACACAAGGAGTTCTGGGCCACAGCCGTCACACCCAAGAGGAACACCAGTGGAGCAGCTATGATTCAAGAAGAGCCCAGTTTGCCCCTTCTAAGCTCTACATGATAGTCCCTTTTCCTGCTCCTTAATAAAAGATGTCTTGTGGTTTCAATCACATCCCAAATGGAGGTGCTCACAGTAGGAAACTCGGGAGGAGCATCAGGGGTTCGGCCACATTTCTCCAAGACCCCCAAATGCTGTTTTCACTGCCGATGAACCTGTCTACCCTGCACTGCCTTGACTGTCACCCTGAAGCTCGACGCCAGAAACACCTGCACGTGTGACAGCAATTTGGGCCTCGAGGCCAAGCCACAGATCCCTGTGTTCACTCGACGGGGAGCCTTACACTGCTGCTGCAGCTGCAGAGGCAAGCGGCAGTGCAAATCTCCAAACAAGAAGAGGCCTGACTCCTCTGTGGGGGCCCCATGGGTACTCCAAAATTTAGTTTAGCATGAGCGAGGAAAGCTCATATTCCGACTTCAGCACCAGAGGACTGAGGACCCTTCGATGACTATGGAGGAATCCCCAAAGGCACATGGCAAGTGGCACAGACACTCGCCTCTCCTGAGGCCACAGGGGCGGGTCCATGGGCTCCCCTTTGTAACTCGAGAAACACCACCACAACTCGAGAAAAACCAGAAGCTTCTCCCTTGCAAGCGGCAAGAAGCGCTTACCCGCTTTGGCATCTCGGGGAAACTCACTCCTTCCCTCCTGGACCTCGACGGTGTTTTTCACCCCCTTGCAGTGACCCAAGAAGTTCCCCGCCCCAACCATCTAAACTCGAGAGGAACCCCAAGGAACCCAATATGACTCAAGGGGAGCCTCGTGTGCCCCTTCTAAGCTCCAGATGAGAGTCCCTTTTCCTGATTCTTAGTTTAAGGTGTCCTGGGGCTTCTGTCGTATCACAAAAGGAAGTGCTCACAGTAGGAAAGTAGGGAGGAGCATGTGGGGTTCGGTCACCATTCTCCAACCCCCAAATGCCTTGTCCACTGCAGATGAACCTGTCTGCCCTGCACTGCCTTTACTATCACCCCGAGGCATGATGCCCGAAACCCCTGCACGTGTGACAGCATTTTGGGCATCAAGGACCAGCCATAGAATCCTGTGTCCCCTCGACATGGACACTGACACTGCTGCTGCAGCTGGTCAGGCAAGTAGCCCTGCACGTTTCCAGGCGAGACAAGGTCTGTCTTCACTGTGGGGCCCTCAGGGGTATACCACGACCTAGGTCAGGACAGTCGAGGAAAGCTCAGGCTCTGGCCTCAGCAAAAGTCGAGGACGGAGCACCGAGACGATTAGGGAAGAATCTCCAGAGGCGCCTGGCAACTGGCAATGAGATTGTCCAATCCTGAGTGCACAGGGTCGAGTCCCTGGGTTCCCCATTGAAACACGAAAAACCCTTCCTCAACTTGAGAAAAACCAAAAGATTCTCCCCTGCAAGTGTAGTGAGGACCTCGTCTTCTGTGGCGTCTCGGGGTAAAGAACCTCTTCTATCTTAGACCTCAAGAGTGTCGTTCACCTTCTTGGTGTAACCCAAGAAGTTTCTCTGACCGCCAGTCCTCCCTCGAGGGGACACCGAGAGTCCCGGCAAGAATGGAAAGGAGCCCCAGTATCCCTGCTGAGTTCCAAATGAGTGTCCCTTTCCTGCTCCATCGGGAAAAGTTTCCCAGCACTTCCCTCACATCCCAAAAGGGAACACTGGATCCAGGACTGTCGGGAGCAGCATGAGGAGTCTTGCCACTATTCCCCAAGACCCCCAAATACCTCGTTCACTCCAGATGAACCTGACTGCCCTGCACTGGGTCAACTGTCACCCGGAGGCTCGAACCCTGACACACTGGCACGTGTGACAGACCTGGATTGTACCTGGGGGTCAAGTCACAGATCCTGTGTCCACTCGATGGGGATCCTTTCAAAGCTGCCGCAGCTGCAGAGGCAAGCACAAGTGTACGTCTCCAGGGAAGACGAGGACTGACTTACCTGTGGGGGCCCCATGGGAACCCCAAGATTTATGTCAACATGGGCGAGTAAAGCTCAGGTACCAGCTTCAGCACCAGACGAGGACTGAGGACTCGGTGATGACTGGGGAGGAACCCCCAAAAGCGCATGGCAACTGGCAAGAAGACTGACATCTCATGAGGCCACAGAGAAGGTTCCATGGGCTCCCCACCGTAACTCCAGGAACCCCGCGGAAACTCAAGAAATAGCAGAAGCTTATCCCTTGCAAGCGGTGTGAGGCCCTTATCCACTGTTACATCTCTGGGGAAATCACTCCTTCCCTCTTGGACCTCTAAGGGGTCTTTCTGCCACTTGCTGTGACCCAGGAATTTTACCGCCATACAAGTCTCAACTGGAGAGGAACAAGGGACCGGCTGTGACTCAACAGAGTCCTGTTAGCACATGCTTCCTGTTTGCACCTGCTGACCTCAGATGATCGTCACTTTCCTACCCCTTAGGAAAATGATCTTTGGAGTTTCGCTCGAATACCAAGAGGAGGTGATCACAGAGAAATATCGGGAGGAGCATTAGGGGTTCGGCCACCATTCACCAAGCCCCCCAAATGCCTTGTCCACTGCACATGAACTTGACAGCCCAGCACTGCCTTGACTGTCACCCGGAGGCTCAACGCACGACACTGTGGCAATTGTGACAACTCTTTGAACCTCGAAAGCAAGCCACAGATCCCTCTGTCTGCTCGACATGGGGCCTGAAGCTGTTGCTGCAGCTTGTCAGGCAGGTAGCCGTGTCTGTGTCTAGGTGAGACGAAGTCTGTCTCCTGTGTGGGAGCCTCAGGGAAACACCAAGTCCTAGGTCAAGACGGTCGAGGGAAGCTCAGGCACTGGCCTCAGCACAAGTCGAGGACAGGGCACCCAGAAACTGTTGGAGAGGAATCCCCAGAGGTGACTGGGGCAACTCGCTCGGAGACCATCCTCTCCTGAGGCCACAGGGGCACGTCCCTGGGCTACCCGTCGTAAGTCGAGAAACCCCGCCCCAACTCGAGAAACAGGAGAAGCTTCTCCCTTGCAAGCGGAGTGAGGCCCTTATCGGATCCAGCGTCTCATGGGAAATCACCCCTTCCCTCTTGGACCTCGAAGGGCTCCTTCACTCCCTTGCTGAGACACAAGGAGTTTCCCGCCACAACCATCGCAACTCAAAGGAACACCAATGGACCCGCTGAGACTCAAAAGGAGCCAAGTTTGCTCCTGCTAATTTCTAGATGATAGTCCCTTTTCCTGCTCCTTAGTCTAACGTGTCCTGGGGCTTCCATTGCATCCCAAAAGGAGGTACTCGCAGTAGGAAAGTCGGGAGGAGCATCTGAGGTTCGGCCACCATTCTCCAAGACCCCCAATGCCTTTCCCACTGCAGATGAACCTCTCTGCCCTGCACTGCCTTGACTGTCACCCAGTGGCTTCACGCCCGAGACACCTGCACGTGTGACAGCACTTTGGGCCTTGAGGGAAAGCCACAGATCCCTGTGTCCGCTAGACATGGAGCCTGACATTGCTGCTGCAGCTGGTCAGGCAAGTAGCCATGCAGGTGTCCAGACGTTAAGAGGCCTTTTTACTCTGTGGAGCCCTCAGGGGTACACCAAAACCTAGGTCAGGAACGTTGAGGAAATCTCAGGCTCCCGCCTCAGCAAAAGTCGAGGACTGAGCACCGAGATGTTTGGGGAAGAATCCTCAGAGATGCCTGGCAAATGGCACGGAGACTGTCCAATCTTGAGTGAACAGGGACAAGTCTCTGCATTCCGCGTTGTAACTCGAGGCGACACCGCCACATCTTGAGAAAAACCAAAAGATTCTTCCCTGCAAGCGGATTGAAGATCTAGTCTGCTGTGGCGTTTCGGGGGAAAGAACCGCTTCTCTCTTGGACCTCCAGAGTGTCGTTCACCTCCTTGCTGTGACCCAGGAAGTTTCTCGCGCCGCCCGTCCTCATTCGAGGGGAACACCGAGGGTCACGCCATGAATGTAAATGAGACCCAGTATCCCTGCTGAGCTGCAGATGAGGGTCCCTTTCCTGCTCTGTTGGGAAAGGGTTCCCAGCACTTCCCTCACATCTCAACAGGAGACAGTCGAACCAGGACTGTCGGGAGCAGCATCAGGTGTCTTGCCACCATTCCCCAAGACCCCCAAATACCTCGTTCACTCCAGATGAACCTGACTGCCCTGCACTGGGTCGACTGTCACCCCGAGGCTCGAAACCTGACATACTGGCATGTGTGACAGACCTGGGTGGTATCTCGTGGTCAAGTCACAGATTCCTGTGTCCAGTCGTCAGAGAGCCTTTCAACGCTGATGCAGCTGCACAGGCAAGAACAAGTGAATGTCTTCAGGCAAGACAAAGCCCTACTTTCCTGTGGGGGCTCCATGTGAACCCCAAGATTAATGTCAGCATGGGCAAGGAAAGCTCAGGTACCAGCTTCAGCCCCAGATGAGGACTGAGGACTCGGCGATGACTGAGGAGGAATTCCCAAAGGCGCATGGCAACTTGCAAGAAGACTGGCCTATACTGAGGCCACACGGGCGGGTCCATTGGCTCTCCTTCGTAACTCGAGGAACCCTGCCGAAACTCAAGAAATACCAGAAGCTTCCCCCTTGCAAGTGGGGTGAGGCCCTTATGCACAGCGCCATCTCTGTGGAAATCATTCCTGCTCTCCTGGACCTTGGAGGGCCCTTTCACGCCCTTGCCATGACCCAGTAACTTACCCCCCTACCCGTCTCAACTCAAGAGGAACAAGAAGGGATCTGCTGCGACTCAACAGATCCCTGTTTGCTGCTGCTAAGCTCCAGATGATCGTCCCTTTTCCTGGCCCTTAGGGAAATGTTCCCTGGAGCTTTACTCAAATACCAAGATGAGGTGTTCGCAACAGGAATGTTGGGAGGAATATCAGGGGTTCGGCCACCATTTGTCAGGACCCGCAAATGCCTTGTCCACTGCACATAAATTTCACAGCCCCACACTGCCTTGACTGTCACCCCGAGGCTCGACGCACGACACACTGGCACGTGTGACCACACTTTGGACCTCGAGAGCAAGCCACAGATCCCTCTGTCCCCTCGACATGGAGCCGGACACTGCTGCTGCAGCTGGTCAGGCAAGTAGCCGTGCACGTGTCCAGGTGAGATGAAGCCTGTCTCCTCTGTGGGAGCCTCAGTGGAACCACAAGACCTAGTTCAGGACGATGGAGAGAAGCTCAGGCACTGGCCTCAGCACAAGTCAAGGACACGACACCCATTGACGATTGGAGAGGAATCCCCAGAAGTAACTGGCAGCTGGCTCGGTTAGTGTCCTCTCCTGAGGCAAGAGGGGCGCGTTTCTGGGTACCCCATCGTAACACTAGAAACTTCAACGCAACTCCAAAAACACCAGAAGCTTCTCCCTTGCACAGGGGTTAGGCCATTTTTCGTTCCAGCGTCTCATGGGAAATCACCCCTTCCCTCTTGGACGAGGTCTCGAAGGGCTCCTTCACTCCCTTGCTTGACAAAAGGAGTTCTCGGCCACAAACGTCGCACTAAGTGGAACCCCAGTGGACCTGCTGCGACTCAAGAGGAGCCCAGTTTGCTCCTGCTAAGCTCTAGATGATAGTCCATTTTCCTGCTCTTAGTCTAAGGTGTCCTGGGGCTTCCGTCGCATCGCAAGAGAAGGTGCTCGCAGTATCAAAATCACGAGGAGCATCTGGGGTTCGGCCACCATTCTCCAAGACCCCCAAATGCCTTGTCCACTGCAGATGAACCTGTCTGCCCTGCACTGCCTTGACTGTCACCCAGAGGCTCAACGCCTGAAACACCTGCTTTTGTGCAGCATTTTGGGCCTCGAGGCCAAGCCACAGATCCCTGTGTTTGCTCAACATGTAGCCTGACATTCTGCTGCAGCTTGTCAGGCAAGTAGCCGTGCACGTGTCCAGGCGAGATGATGCCTGTCTCCTCTGTGGGGCCTTCAGGGGTACACCAAGACCTAGGTCAGGATGGTCGAGGAAAGCTCAGGCTCTGGCCTCAGTAAAAGCCGAGGACTGAGCACCTAGACGATGAGGGAAGTATCCCCAGAGGCGCCTGGCAACTGGTACGGAGACTGTCCAATCCTGAGTGCACAGGGTCGAGTCCCTGGGTTCCACGTTGCAACTCGAGAGGACCGCATCACAACTTGAGGAAAACCAAAAGATTCTCCCTTGCAAGCGGGGTGAGGACCTCATCTGCTGTGGCGTCTCGAGGGAAAGAACCTCTTCTCTCTTTGACCTCCAAAATGTCGTTCACCATCTTGCTGTGACCCAAGAAGATTCTCGCCCGACCAGTCCCCACTCGAGAGGAACCCCAAGGGTCCTGCCAAGAACGAAATGGAGCCCCATTATCCCCTGATGAGCTCCAGATGATGGTCCCTTTCCTGCTCTTTCGGGAAAGGGTTCCCAGTTCTCTGCTCACCTGCCAACAGGAGACACAAGAACCAGGAGAGTCGGGAGGAGCATCAGGGATCTTGCCAAAATTCCAAAGACCGCAAAATACATCATTCACTCCAGATGAACCTGACTGCCCTGCAATGAGTCAACTGTCACCCCGATGCTCGAAGCCTGACACACTGGCACGAGTGACAGCCCTGGGTAGTACCACTAGGTCAAGTCACAGATCCCTGTGTTCACTCGACGGGGAGCCTTATACTGCTGCTGCAGCTGCAGAGGCAAGCGGCAGTGCACATCTCCAAACGAGACAAGGCCTGACTCCCCTGTGGGGGCCCCATGGGTACTCCAAGATTTAGTTTAGCATGAGCGAGGAAAGCTCCTGTACCGACTTCAGCACCAGAGGAGGACAAAGAACCCGTCGATGACTAGGGAGGATCCCCATTGGCGCATGGCAAGTGGCACAGACACTCGCCTCTCCTGAGGCCACAGGGGCAGGTCCATGGGCTCCCCGTTGTAACTCGAGAAACACCACCGCAACTCGAGAAAAACCAGAAGATTCTCTCTTGCAAGCGGCTTGAAGCCCTTATCCGCTGCAGCATCTTGGGGGAACTCACTCCTTCCCTCATGGACCTCGAAAGTCTTTTTCACCCCCTTTCAGTGACCCAAGAATTTCCCCGCCCCACCCATCGCAACACGAGAGGAACCCCAAGGGACCCAAAGTGACTCAGGAGGAGCCTCGTTTGCTCCTTGTAATCTACAGATGATGGACCCTTTTCCTGTTCCCTAGAAAAAGGTTTCCTGGGGCTTCCCTCACATCCCAATAGGAGGTGCTCACACCAGGAAAGACGTGAGAAGCATCAGGGTTTGGGCCATCATTCCCCAAGACCACCAAATCCTTTGTCCACTGCAGCTGAACCTGACTGCCCCTGAACTGCCTTGACGGTCATGGTGAGGCTCACGCCCCCAACACACTGGAATCAGTGACAGCACATTGGACCTCGAGGTCAAGCTAGAGATCCCTTTGTCTGCTAGACATGGAGCCTGACACTGCTGCTGCAGCTGGTCAGACAAGTAGACGTGCACGTGTCCAGGTGAGACAAGTCCGGTCTCCACTGTGGGGGCCACATGGTACCCAAAGGCCTAGATCAGGATAGTCGACGAAAGCCCAGGCTGCTGCCTCAGCACAAGTCGAGGACTGAGCACACTGAGATGATTGTTGAGGAATCGTCAGAGGTGCCTGGCAACACGCACGGTGATTCGCCTCTCATGAGGCCACCGGGGAGAGTCCCTGGGGTCCTCGTCGTTACTAAAAAGGAACTCAACACAACTTGGGAAGAACCAAAAGATTCTCCAATGCAAGTGGGGAGAGGACCTTGTCCACTCCGGCGTCTTGGGAGAAATCACCCCTTCTCAATAGGACCTCAAAAGAGTCATTCTCCTTATTGCTGTGACACACGAAATTCCCCGCCCCTCCCGTCTAAACTCGAGAGGAACAAGAAGGGATCCATTGCGACTCAACAGAGATCTGTTTTCCCCTGCTAAGCTCTAGGTGATCGGTGCTTTTCCTGCCCCTTAGGGAAATGTTCCCTGGGGCTTTGGTCGAATACCAAAAGCAGGTGCTCCCAACAGGAAAGTCAGGAGGAGCATCAGAGGTTGGGCCACCATTCCCCAAGTACCCCAAATGCCTTGTCCACTGTAGATGAACTTTACAGCCCTGCACAGCCTTGACTGTCACCCCGAGGCTCAACACACGACACACTGGCATGTGTGACAGCACTTTGGACCTCGAGGGCAAGCCACAGATCCCTGTGTCCGCTTGACATGGAGCCTACACTGCTGCTGCAACTGGTCAGGCAAGTAGCTGTGCACGTGTCCAGGTGAGACGAAGCCTGTCTCCACTATGGGAGCCTCAGTGGAACCCCAAGACCTAGGTCAGGACGGTCGAAGAAGTCTCAGGCTCAGGCCTCAGTACAAGTCAAAGACTGAGCGCTGAGACGATTGGTGAGTAATCCCCAGAGGTTCCAGGCAACTCGCACGGAGAGTGGATTCTCCTGAGGCCACAGGGATGAGTCCCTGGGGTCACCATCGTGACTCGAGAAGACCCCGCCACAACTTGAGATAAACCAAAATATTCTCCCCTGCAAGCGGGGTGAGGACCTTGTCCGCTGTGGCGTCTTGATGGAAATCTCCCATTTTGTTTTAAAGCACAAGATGGTCTTTCCCCTTCTTTCTGTGACCCAAGAAGTTCCCGCCCCACCTGTCCTCACTAGAGAGGAAAACCGAGTGTCTCGCCAAGAATGAAAAGGAGCCTCGTTATCCCCTGCTGAGCTCCACATTTGGGTCCGCTTCACATGGAGACTGACAGAGCAGGAAAGTGTTCCCAGAGCTCCCGTCACATACAAACAGGAGACCCTCGCACCAGGACAGTCGGCAGGAGCATCAGGGTTCTTGCCACTATTCCCCCAAGACACCCAAATACCTCATTCACTCCAGATGAACCTGACGGCCCTGCACTCCATAGACTGTCACCCAGAGGCTCGAAGCCACACACAATGGCCCGTATGACAACCCTGGGTAATACCTGGAGTTCAAGGCACAGATCCATGTGTCCACTTGATGGATATCCTTACGCTGCTGTTGCAGCTTTTTAGGCAATCGGCAGTGCATGTCTCCAGGAGAGCCGAGACCTGACTCTCCTGTGAGGGCTCCATGGGTACTCCAAAATTTTTGTCAGCATGGGCGAGGAAATCTCAGGTACCAGCTTTAGCACCAGACGGGGACTGAAGACCAGGCGGTCTCTGGGAAGGAATCCCCAAAGTACATGGCAACTGGCACGGAGACTGGACTCTCCTGAGGCCATAGGGGCGGGTCCTTGGGCTTCCTGTCATAACTCCGGAAACCCCACCCCACCTAGGGAAAAAACCAGAAGCTTCTCCCTTGCAAGCAGGGTGAGACCATTATCCGCTGTGGCGTCTCGGGGGAAATCACCTCTTCCCTCTTGGACTGGGAAGAGCTTCTTCACTCACTTGCTGTGACCCAAGAAGTTACCCACCCTACCATTCTAAACTCGGGAGGAAGCCCAAGGAACACGCTGCGACTCCAGAGGAACCCCGTTTGGCTTTTCTAAGCTCCAGATGATTGTCCCTTTTCCTGCGCCTTAGGGAAATGATATCTGGGAATTCCCTAGCATCCCAAGAGGAGGGGCTCACACCAGGAAAGACGAGAGGAGCATCAGGTGTTGGGCCACCATTTCCAAGACCCCCAAATGCCTTGTCCACTGCACATGAACCTGACTGACCTGCACTGCCTTGACTGTCACCCCGAGGCTCGACGCCACACACACTAGCACGTGTGAAAGCACATTGGACTTCGAGGGCAAGCCATAGATCCCTGTGTCCGCTCGACGTGGAGCCTGACACTGCTTCTGCAGCTGGTCAGGAAAGTAGTGTGGACGTGTCCAAGCGAGACGAGGCCTGACTCCTCTGTGGGGGCCTCAGGGTAACCCAAGGCCTAGGTCAGGACTGTCGAGCAAAGTGAGGCTCAGGCATGAGCACAAGCTGAGGACTGAGCACTCTGAAACGATTGGGGAGGATCCCCAGACAAGCCTAGGAACTGGCAAGGAGACTGGCCTCTCCTAGGTCACAGGGGCGAGTACTTGGTGTTCCCGTTTAACATGAGAAGACCCACCCACATGTTGGGAAAAACCATAAGATTCTCTCCTGCAAGTGGGGTGAGGCCCTTGTCCGCAGTGGCGTCTCTGGGGAAATCACTCCTTCTCTCTTGGAACTCAAAAGGTTCGTTCTTCTTCTTACTGTGACCCAAGAAGTTCCCTTACCCACCTGTCCGCACACGAGAGGAACACCGAGGGTCCCGAAAAGAATTAAATGGAGTCCTGTTTTCCCCTGCTGAGCTCCAAATAAGGGTACTTTTCCTACTCTGTTGGAAAAGGTTTTGCAGCGCTCCCCTCACATCCCAAAAGGATACATTGGCACCAGGACAGTCGGGAGGAGCATCAGGGGTCTTGCCACCATTCCAAAGACCGCCAAATACCTCGTTCACTCCAGATGAAACTGACTACCCTGCACTGCGTCGACTGTCACCCCGAGGCTCAAAGCCTGACACAGTGGCTCAGGTGAAAGCCCTGGATATTAACTCAAGGTCAACTCACAGATCCCTGTGTCCACTCGACGGGGACCCTGACATAGCCACTGCAGCTGCAAAAGTAAGCAGCAGTGCACATCTCCAGGCGTGACGAGGCCTGCATCCCCTGTGGGGGCTCCATGGGAACCCCAAGTTTTATGCCAGCTTGGGCGAGGAAAGCTCAGGTACCGCCTTCAGCACCAGACGAGGACTGAGGACCCAGCGATGACTGGGGAGGAATCCCCAAAGATGCAAGCAACTGGCAGGGAAACTGTCCTCTGCTGAGGCCACAGGGGTGGGTCCATGGGTTCCCCGTCGTAACTCGAGAAACAACCCACGCAACTCGAGAAAAAACAGAAGCTTCCCCCTTGTGAGTGGGGTAAGGTCCTTATCCACTGCGGCGACTCGAAGGAACTTACCCCGTCCCTCTTGGACCTCGACGGGCTTCTTCACCCGCTTGCTGAGACCCAAGAAGATGCCCGTCCCACCCGTCTCAACTCCAGAGGAACGCCAAGGGACCCGCTGAGACTCAAGAGGAGCCTCATTTGTCCCTGCTATGCTCCAGATGATGGTTCCGTTTTCTGCTCCATAGGGAAAGGTTTCCTGGGTCTTCCCTCACATCCCAAGATGAGGTGCTCCCACCAGGAAAGTCGGAAGGAGCATCAGGGTTTGGGCCACAATTCCCCAAGGCCCCCAAATGCCTTGTCCACTGTAGATGAACCTGACTAATCTGAACTTCCTTGACCATCACCCCAAGGCTCAACGCCTTACACATTGGCACGTGTGACAGCCCAGGGTAGGATCTCGAGGGCAAGCCAGAGATGCCTGTGTCCGCTTGACATGGAGCATGCCACTGCTGCTGCAGCTGGTCACGCAAGTTGCCATGCACGTGTCCAGGCGAGATGAGGCCTGTCTCCTAAGTGGGGGACTCAGGGGTACCCCAAGACCGAGGTCAGGACGGTCCAGGATAGCTCAGGCTCCGGCCTCATCACCAATTGAAAACTGAGCACCCTGAGACGATTAGGGAGGAATCCCCAGAGGCGCCTGGCTACTAGCACCGAGACTGTCCTCTCCTGTGCCCCCAGGGGTGCATCCCTGGGTCCCCAACATAACTTGGGAAACCCCGCCGTAACTCAAGAAACACCAGAAGCTTCTCCCTTGAAAGCAGGGTGAGGCCCTTTTCCCACCCGGTGTCTCGTCGGAAATCACCCCTTCCCTCTTGGACCTCGAAGGGCTCTTTCACTCCCTTGCTGTGACAGAAGGAGTTATCAGCCACAACCATCCCACCAAGAGGAACCCCAATGGACCCACTTCGACTCAAGAGGAGCGAAGTTTGCACCTTCTAAGTTCTAGATGATAGTCCCTTTTCCTGCTCCTTAGTATAAGGTGTCCTGGGGCTTCCGTCTCATCCCTAAGGAGGTGCTCGCAGTAGGAAAGTCGGAAGGAACATCTGGGGTTTGACACCATTCTCCAAGACCCCCAAATGCCTTGTCCATTGCAGATGAACCTGTCTGCCCTGCACTGCCTTGACTGTCACCCCGAGGCTAGATGCCCAAAACACCTGCCCGTGTGACAGCACTTTGAGCCTTGAGGGCAAGACATAGATCTCTGTGTCCGCTCGACATGGAGCCTGCCACTGCCACTGCAGCTGGTCAGGCACGTAGCTGTGCACATCTCCAGGTGAGACGAGGCCTGTCTCCCAAGTGGGTTCCACAGGGGTACCCCAAGGCCTAAGTCAGGATTGTCAAAGAAAGCTCAGGCACCGGCTTCAGCACAAGTCGAGTACTGAGCACCCTGAGATGACTGGGGAGGAATCCCCAGAAGTACCTGGCAACTGGCACGGAGATTGGCCTCTCCTGAGGCCACAGGGGTGAATCCCTGGCCTCCCCTTCGTAACTCGAGAGAACTCCACCACAACTTGAGAAAAACCAAAGATTCTGCCCTGCAAGAGGGGTGGGGACCTTGTCAGCTCGGTGTCTCGGGGGAAATCACACCTTCTCTGTTCGACCTCAAAACGATCATTCACCTGCTTGCTGTGAACAAGGAAGTTCCCCACCACACCTGTCCACCTCAAAAGGAACACCGAGTGTCCCACCAAAAATGAAAAGGAGCCGTTATCCCCTGCTGAGCTCCTGATGAGGGTCCTTTTCCTGCTCTGTCGGGAAAGGATTCTCAGTGCTCTCCTCTCATCCCAACAAGAAACACTGGCACGAGTACAGTCGGGAGAGGCATTAGGGATATTGCCAAATATTCCTAAAACCTCCAAATAACTCGTTGACTCCTGATGAACCTGACTGCCCTGCACTGCGTTGGCTGTCACCCAGAGGCTCCAATCGTGACACCCTGGCACATATGACATCCCTGGATAGGACCTCGAGGGCAAGACACAGATCGTTGTGTTCACTTGATGGTGAGCCTTACACTGCGGCTGTAGCTGCGGAGGCAAGCGGCATTGCATATCTCCAGGCGAGACGAGGGCAGAAGCATGATTCTCCCTGCAAGTGAGTTGAGGATATTGTCCGTGCTGGCGACTCGGGAGAAATCACTCCTTCTCATTTGGACTTCAAAGGGCTTTTTCACCCCCTTGCTGTGACCCAAGAAGTTCCCTGCCACAACCGTATCAACTCTAGAGGAACCCCAAGGGACCCGCTGTGATTCAAGAAAATCCCTGTTTGCCCCTTTTAAGCTAGAGAAGATGGTCCCTTTTCCTGCTCCTAAGGGAAAGGTTTCCAGGGGCTTCCCTCGAATCCCAATAGGAGGTGATCACACCAGGAAAGTCAGGAGCAGCATCAGGGTTTGGGTTATCATTCCCCAAGACCCCCAAATACCTTGTCCACTACAGATGAACCTGACTGCCCAGCACTGCCTTGACTGTTCAGAGAAGCTCGACCCCAGACACCCTGGAACGTGTGATAGCATATTGGACCTTGAGGTCAAGCCAGAGATCCCCGTGTCCGCTCGACATGGAGCCTGACACTGCTGCTTCAGCTGTTCAGACAGTACCTGTGCACGTGTCCAGGGGAGAGGAGGCCTGTCTCCTCTGTGGGGGCCTCAAGGGTACCTCAAGACCTAGGTCAGGAAGGTCGAGGAAAGCTCAGGCTTTGGCCTCAGCACAAGTCGAGGACTGAGCACCGAGATGATTAGGGAAGAATCCGCAGAGGCGCCTGGCAACTGGCACGGAGACTGTCCAAGCTTGAGGCCCAGAGGCGAGTCCTGGGTTCCCCGTTTTTACTCGAGAGGCCCGGACGCAACTTGAGATAAACCAAAAGATACTCCCCTGCAAGTGGGGTGAGGACCTTGTCTGCTATGGTGTCTCGCCGAAAGCACCTCTTCTCTCTTGAACCCCAAAAGGGTTGATCACCTTCTTGCTGTGACCCTAGAAGTTTCCCGCCTCACTCGTCCGCACTTGAGGGGAACACTGTGGGTCCAGCCATGAATGAAAAGGAGCCCCAATATCCCTCCTGAGCTCCAGATGAGGGTCCCTTTCCTGCTCTGTTGGGAAAGTGTTCTCTGTTCTGCCTTCACATTCCAACAAGAGACCCTGGAACCAGGACTGTCGGGAGGAGCATCAGGGGACTTGCCTCCATTCCCGAAGACCCCCAAATACCTCCTTCACTCCAGATGACCTGACTGCCCTGCACTGCGTCGACTGTCACCAGGAGGCTGACACACTGGCAAGTGTGACAACCCTGGGTGTTACACCGATGTCAAGTCAATGATCCCTTTGTCCACTCAATGGGGAGCATTTCACAGCTGCAGAAGCTGCAGTGGCAAGCGTAAATGTATGTCTCCAGGCAAGACGATGCCTGACTTTCCTGTGGGGGCTCCATGGGAACCCCAAGTTTTCTGTTAGCATGGGTGAGGAAACCTCAGGTACCGGTTTCAGCACCAGATGAGGCCTGAGGACTCGAGGATGACTGGGGAGGAATCCCCAAAGGCGCATGGCAACTGACAAGGAGACTGGCCTCTCCTGAGGCCAGAGGGGCGGGCCCATGGGCTCCCCATAGTAACTCGAGGACCCCGCCGCAAATTGAGAAAAAGCAGAAGCTTCTCCCTTGCAAGAGGGGTGAGGCCCTTATTAACTGCAGCATCTCTGGGGAAATCAGTCCTTCCCTCTTGGACCTGGAAGGGATCTTGCACCCCCTTGCAGTGACCCAGGAATTATCCTGCCCCACCCATCTCAACTCGAGAGGAACAACAAAATATCTGCTGGGACTCAAAACAGCCCTGTTTGCCCCTGCTAAGCTCCAGATGATCGTCCCTTTTCCTGCCCCTTAGGGAAAGATTCCCTGGAGTTTCGCTCCAATACCAAGAGGAGGTGCTCGAAACAGGAAAGTCGGGAGGAGCATCAGGGGTTGGGCCACTATTACCCAAGACCCCCAAATGCCTTGTCCACTGCAGATGAACTTGACAGCACCGCCCTGCCTTGACTCTCACCCTGAGGCTCGATGCACAACACACTGGTACGTGTGACAGCACTTTGGACCTTGAGGGCAAGCCACACATCTCTGTTTCCGCTCGACATGGAGCCTGGCACTGCTGCTGCAGCTGGTCAGGCAAGTATCCATGCACATTTATAGGTGAGATGAAGCCTGTCTCCTCTGTGGGAGCCTCAGAGTTACCCCCAGACCTAGGTCAGTACGGTCGAGGAAATCTCAAGCTCAGGCCTCAACAATTGTGGAAGAATGAGCACTGAGACGATTCGGGGGTAATCCCCAGAGGAGCCTAGCCGCTGGCACGGAGACTGGCTTCTTCTGATGCTACAGGGGCGAGTCCCTGGTGTCCCTGTTGTAATTCGAAAGGTCCCCGCCACAACCTGAGAAAAACCAAAAAGTTCTCTCCTGCATGCGGGTTGAGTACCTTTTCCGCGGTGGCGTCTTGAGGGAAATCACCCATTTTCTCTTTAAGCACTAGAGGGTCGTTAACCTTCATGCTGTGACCCAAGAAATTCCCCGACCCACCCGTTCCCACTCGAGAGGAACACCGAGTGTCCAGCCAAGAATGAAAAGGAGCCCCTTATCACCTGCTGAGCTCCAGATGAGGTTGCCTTGCTGCTCTGTCGGGAAAGGGTTCTCAGCACTCCTGTCACATACCAACAGGAGACACTCACACCAAGACAGACAGGAGGTGCATCAGGGCTCTTGCCACCATTCCCCAAGACCCTCAAATACCTCGTTCACTCCATATGAACCTGACTACCCTGCACTCCGTAGACTGTCACCCCGAGGCTCGAAGCCTGACACATTGGCACGTGTGACAGCCATGGGTAATACCTCGAGTTCAAGTCACAGATCCCTGTGTCCACTCGACGGGGAGCATTACTGCTCTTGAAGCTATGGAGGCAATCGGCAGTGCACGTCTCCAGGCGAGAAGAGGCCTGACTTCCCTGTGGGGGCTCGATGGGTACCCCAAGATTTATGTCAGCATGGTCGAGGAAAACTCAAGTCCTGGCTTCAGCACCAGACGAGGACTGAAGACCAGGTGATGTCAGGGAGGAATCCCCAAAAGCACATGGCAACTGGCACGGAGACTGGCCTCTCCTGAGGCCACAGGGGCGGGTCCATGGGATCCTCGTCGTAACTCGAGAAATCCGGGCCCACCTCGAAATAACCCACAAGCTTCTCCCTTGCAAGCAGGCTGAGGCCATATCCTCTGTGTTGTCTCGGGGAAATCGCCAGTTCCCTCTAGGACTGGGAAGGGCTCCTTCACTCACTTGCTGTGACCCAAGAAGTTACCCAACCTACCCGTCAGAACTCGGGAGGAACCCAAAGAGACCTGCTGTGACTCAAGAGGAGCCCCGTTTGCCCCTGCTAAGCTCCAGATGATGGTCCCTTTTCCTGGTCCTAAAGGAACATTTTCCTGTGGATTCCCTCGAATTCCAAGAGGAGGTTCTCACACCAAGAAATTCGGGAGAATCATCAGGGTTTGGGGTACCATTAGCGAAGACCCCCAAATGCCTTGTCCACTTCAGATGAATCTGACTGCCCTGCACTGCCTTGACTGTCACACCGAGGCTCATCGTGTGACACACTGGCACATCTGACAGCCTTAGGTAGTACCTCGAGTGCAAGCCACAGATCCCTGTGTCCACTAGACCTGGAGCCTGACATTTCTGCTGCAGCTGGTCAGGCAAGTAGCCGTGCATGTGGCCAAGCGAGACGAGGCCTGTCTCCTCTGTGGGGGCTTAAGGGGTACACCTTAGGAAAGCTCAGGCTCTGGCCTCAGCACAAGTCGAGGACTGAGCATCCTGAGACGATTAAGGAGGAATCCCCAGAGGCGCCTGGCTACTGGCACGGAGACTGGCCGCCACAGGGGCAAATCCCTGGGTTCCCAGTTTAACTCAAGAGCACTCTGCCACAAATTGAGAAAAACCAAAAGATTCTCCCCTGCAAGCTGGGTGAGGACCTGGTCCTCTGTGAACTCTCAGGGGAAATCACCCCTTCTCTCTTGGATCTCAAAAGAGTCGTTCACCTTCTTGCTGAGACACAAGAAGTTCCCCACCCCACCCATTTCCATGCGAGGGGAAAACTGAGGATCCCGCGATGAATGACAAATAGCCCCATTATCCCATGTTGAGTTCCAGATGAGTTTCCATTTCCTGCTCTGTCTGGAAAGGGTTTCCAGCACTTCCCTCACATCCCAACAGGAGACACTCGCCCCAGGACTGTCGGGAGGAGCGTCAGTGTTCTTGCCACCATTCCACAAGACATCCAAATACCTCATTCAAAACAGATGAATCTGACTGCCCTGCACTGCCTTGACTTTCACCCCGAGGCTCGAAGCCTGACACACTGGCCCTTGTGACAGCCGTGGGTAATACCTCGTTGTCAAGTCACAGATCCCTGTGTCCACTCGACGGGGAGTCTTACACTGCTTCTGAAGCTGCAGAGGCAAGCGTTAGTGTATGTCTCCAGGCGAGACGAGGCCTGATTCCCCTGTGGGGACTCCACGGGAACCCCTAGATTTATGTCAGCAAGGGCGATGAAAGCTCAGGTACCGGCTTCTGCACCAGACAAGGACTGAGGACTCAGCGATGACTGAGGAGGAATCCCCAAAGGCGCATGGCAACTGGCATGGAGACTGGCCTCTCCTGATGCCACAGGGGTGGCTAAATGGGCTCCCCATCTTAATTCGAGAAATCCCATTGCAACAAGAGAAAAACCTGAAGCTTCTCCGTTGCATGCGGGGAGAGGCCCTTATACACTGTGCCGTATGGGTGGAAATCAACCTTTCCCTCTTGAACCTCGAAGGGCTCCTTCACCCCCTTGCTGTGACCAAGGATTGTCCTGCCCCACCCGTCTCAACTGGAGAGGAACCCAAAGGATCCGCTTTAACTCAACAGAGCCCCATTTGCCCCTGCAAATCTCCAGAGGGTTGTCCTTTTTCTGCTCCTAAGGGAAAGTTTTCCTGGGGTTTACCTTGCATCTCAAGAGTAGGTCCTCCCAACAGGAATGTCAGGAAGAGCATCAGAGTTTGGGCCACCATTCCCCAAGACCTCCAAATGCCTTGTCCACTGCAGATGAACCTGACTGCCCTGCACTGCCTTGACTGTCATCCCGAGGCTCGAATCCCAACAACTCGCACCTGTGACAGCACTTTGGACCTAGAGGGTAAGACACAGATTCCTGTGTCCGATCGACCTGGAATCTGACACTTCTGTTGCAGATGGTCAGGCAAGTAGCTGTGCACCTGTCCAGCCGATACGAGGCCTGTCTCCTCTGTGGGGGCCACATGGGTACCCCAAGACCTAGGTCAGGACGTTCGAGGAAAGCTCAGGCTCCAGCCTCAGCCCAAGTTGAGTACTGAGCACCCTGACACAATTGGCGAGGAGTCCACAGATGCGCCTGGAAACTGGCATGGAGACTGGCCTCTCCTGAGGCCACAGGGGCGAGTACCTGGGGTCCCCGTCATAAAACGAGAGGACCCCGCTACAACTTGAGAAAAACCAAATTGTTCTCCCCAGCAAGTGGGGTGAGGACTTTGTCCGCTTTGGCGTTTCGGTGGAAATCACACCTTCTTTCTTGAACCTTAGAAGGGTGGTTCACCTTCTTGCTGTGAACCAGGAAGTTGATCACCCCACCTGTCCACCTAAAAAGGAACACCGAGGGTCACGCCATGAATGAAAAGGAACCCTATTATCCCCTGGTGAGCTCCTGATGAGGGTCTCTTTCCTGTTCTGTCGGGAAAGATTTCCAGGCGCCCTCCTCACATCCCAACAGGAGACACTCACACCACGAGTCTGTATGAGCATCAGGGGTCTTGCCACCATTCCCCAGGAAACCCAAATACCTCCTTAAGTGCAGATGAACCTGACTGCCGTGCACTGCACCAACTGTCACCCCGAGGCTCAAACCCTGACACACTGGCGAGTGTGACAGCCCTGGGTAGTACCTCGAGATCAAGTCACAGATTCGTGTGTCCACTCGACGGGGAGCCTTACACTGCTGCTGCAGCTGCGGAGAAAAGCGGCAGTGCACTTCTTCAGGAAAGACGATGACTTACTCCTCTGTGGGGGCTCCATGGGAACCCCAGGATTTATGTCAGCATGAGCAAGGTAAGCTCAGGCACCGGATTCAGACCCAGAAGAGGACTGAGGACACGACGATGACTGGGGAGGAATCCCCAAAGGCACATGGCAATTGGCACGGAGACTGGCATCTCCTGAGGCCACAGGGGCGGGTCCATAAGCTCCCCATCGTAACTCGAGAAAATCCAGAGCTTCTTCCTTGCAAGGGGAGTGAGGCCCTTATCCGCTTAGACGTTTCATGGGAAATCACCTCTTCCCTTTGCACCTTGAAGGGCTCCTTCAGCCACTTGTTGTGACCAAGAAGTTCCTCGCCCACCCGTCTCAACTCGAGAGAAATCCCAAGGGATCCGCTGCCATTCGAGAGGAGCCCCGTTTGCCCCTGCTAATCTACAGATCTTGGTCCCTTTTCCTGCTCCTTAGGGAAAGGTTTCCTGGGGCTTCCCTGGCATCCCAAGAGGAGGTGCTCGCACAAGGAAAGTCGAGAGGAGCATCACGGGATGGGCCACCATCCCCGATGACCCTCACATCCCTTGTCCACTGCAGAAGAACCTGACGGCTGTGCAATGCCTTGAATGTCAACCCGAGGCTCACACTGTCACACTGGCACGTGTGACAGCTCTGGGTATTACCTCGAGGGCAAGCCACAGATCACTATGTCCGCTCCACATGGAGCCTGACACTACAGCTGCAGCTGGTCAGGCAAAGAGCTGTGCACATGTCCAGGTGAGACAAGGCCTGCCTCCTCTGTGGGGGCATCAGAGGAAACTGAAGACCTAGGTCAGGACCGCTGAGCAAAGCTGAGAATCAGGCCTCAGCACAAGTCGAGAACTGTGCACTCTGAAACGATTGGGGAGGAATCCCTAGAGGT
Source organism: Eudorcas thomsonii (assembly GCA_006408755.1). Taxonomy (NCBI): domain Eukaryota; kingdom Metazoa; phylum Chordata; class Mammalia; order Artiodactyla; family Bovidae; genus Eudorcas; species Eudorcas thomsonii. Next base: position 94,443 of record SJYE01001202.1, read on the forward strand.
GCCTTGCAACTGGAATGGAGACTGGCCTCTCCTGAGGACACAGGGGCGATACAATTGCTTCCCCTTGGCACTCGAGAGGACCTCGCCACAACTTGAGAAAAACCTAAATATTCTCTCCTGCAAGCGGGGTGAGGACCTTGTCTGTTCTGGCGACTCGGGGGAAATCACCCCTTCTCTCTTGGACATCAAAAGGGTCGTTCACCTCTTGCTGTGACCCAAGAAGTTCCCCGCCCCAACTGTCCCTACTGGAGAGGAACACTGACAGCCCCGCCAAGAATGAAAAGGAGCCCCATTATCCCCTGCTGAGCTCCAGATGAGGGTCCCTTTTCTGCTCTGTTGGGAAAGGGTTCCCAGCGCTCCCCTCACATCCCAACTGGAGACACTCCCACCAGGAGAGTTGGGAGGAGCATCAGGGGTTTTGCCACCATTCCCAAGACCCCAAAATACCTCGTTCACTCCAGACGAACCTGACTGCCCTGCACTGCGTCGACTGTCACCACTTGGCTGCAAGCCTGACACAGTGGCACATGTGACAGCCCTGGGTAGTACCTCGAGCTCACGTCCCAGATCCCTTTGTCCACTTGCCTCAGAGCATTACACTTCCGCTGCAGCTACGGGGGAAAGCAGCAGTGCACGTCTCCCAGCGAGACAAGGTCTGACTCCCGTGTGCGGGCTCCATGATAAACCCAAGATTTATGTCAGCATGAGGGAAGAAGCTCCGGTACCTGCTTCAGCACCAGATGAGGACTGAGTACCCGCGATGACTTGGGAGGAATCCCCAAAGGCACATGGCAGCTGGCACAGAGACTGCCGTGTACTGAGGCCACAAGGGGGGGCCCATACGCTCCCCATCGTAACTCGAGAAACCCCGCCGCAACTCGAGAAAAACGGAAGCTTCTCCCTTGCAAGCGGGGTGAGCCCCTTATCCACAGTGGCATTTCAGGGGAAGTCACCCCTTCCCTTTTGGACCTCGAAGGGCTCCTTCACCCATATGCAGTGACCAAGAAGTTCCCCTCCACACCCATCTCACCTCCAGAGGAATCCCAAGGAACCTGCCGCGACTCGAGAGGAGCCCCGTTTGCCCCTGATAACCTCCAGATGATGGTCTATTTTCCTACTCCTTAGGGAAAGGTTCCTTGGGTTTCCCTCACATCCCAAGAGAAAGTGCAGGGACCAGGAATGTCAAGAGGAGCATCAGGGGTTAGGCCACCATTCCCCAAGACCCACAAATGTCTTGTCCACTGCACATGAACCTGACAGCCCTGCATTGCCTTGCCATCACCCCGAGGCCCGACACCCGACACACTGGAATTTGACAGACCGGGATAGGATCTCGAGGGCAAGCCACAGATCCCTGTGTCCACTCAACATGGAGCCTGCCACTGCTCCTGCAGCTGGTCAGGCAAGTAGCCATGGACATGTTGAGGCGAGATGAGGCCTGTCTCATCTGTGGGGGCCACATGGGTACCCAATGGCCTAGATCAGGATGGTCGACGAAAGGGCAGGCTGGGGCCTCAGCACAAGTCGAGTACTGAGCACCCTGAGATGATTGGGGAGGAATCCCCAGAGGTACCTGGAAACTGGCATGGAGACTGGCCTCTCCTAAGGACACAGGGGCGAGTTCCTGGGGTCCCCATCGTAACTAGGGAGGAACCCAACAAAACTTGAGAAGAACCAAAAGATTTGGTTTGGTTCAAACGAGGAGAGGACGTTGTCCGTTGTGGCGTCTCAGGAGAAATCACCCCTTCTCACTTGGAGCTCAGAAGAATCATTCATCTTATTGCTGTGACCCTAGAAATTCCCTACCCCACCGTCCCCACTCGACAGGCACACCGAGGGTCCTGCCAAGAATGAAATGAGATCCGTTATTACCTGCTGAGCTCCAGATGAGAGTACCTTGCCTGCTCTGTCGGGAAAGGGAGCCCAGGGCTTCCCACACATCCCAAAAGGAGACACTCGCACCAGGACAGTTGCGAGGAGCATGAGCTACCTTGCCACCATTTCCCAAGACCCTCAAATACCTCGTTGACTCCAGATGAACCTGACTGCCCTGCACTGCGTCGACTGTCAACCCGAGGCTGAAAGCCTGACACACTGGCACTTGTGACAGCCCTGGGTAGTACCTCAATGTCAAATTACAGATCTCTTTGTCCACTCGCCTCGGAGCATTACACTACTGCTGCAGCTGCGGAGGCAAGCGGCAGTGCATGTCTCCATGCGAGACGAGGCCTGACTCCTAGTGAGGGCTCCATGGGAACCCCAAGATTTAGGTCACAAGAGTGAGAAAAGCTCTGGTACCGGCTTGAGAACCAGACGAGGACTGAGGACCCGGCGATGACTGGGGAGGAATCCCCAAAAGCGCATGTCAACTGGCACGGACATTGGCCTTTCCTGAGGCCACAGGGGCGTGTCCATGGGCTCCCAGCCGTAACTCGAGAGGACCCCTCCAAAACTTGAGGAAAACGAAAAGATTCTCCCCAGAAAGTGGGTTGAGGACCTTGTCCGCTGTGATCTCTCGGTGGAAATCACCCCTTCTCGCTTGGACCCCAAAAGGGTCGTTCACCTTCTTGCTGTGAACCAGGAAGTTATCCGCCACATCCGTCCACCTCGAAAGGAACACCGGGGGTCCTGCGAAGAGTGAAAAGGAGCCCCATTATCCCCTGCTGAGCTCCTGATGAGGGTCCCTTTCCTGCTCTGTCGAGAAATGGTTCCTGGCGCTCCCCTCACATCCCAACAGGAGAAACTCACAGCAGGACAGTTGGGATGAGCATCAGGGGTCTTGTCATCATTCCCCAGGAAACCCAAATACCTCCTTAAGTGCAGATGAACCTGACTGCCGTGCACTGTGTCGACTGTCACCCCGAGGCTCGAAGCCTGACACACTGGCACGTGTGGCAGCCCTGGGTAGTACCCCGAGGTTAAGTCACAGGTCCGTGTGTCCACTCGACGGGGAACATTACACTGCTGCTGCAGCTGCGGAGACAAGCGGCAGTGCATTTCTTCAGGAGAAAGGAGGCCTGACTCACCTGTGGGAGTTCCAAGGGAACACCAAGATTTATGTCAGCATGGGCAAGGAAAGCTCAGGCACTGGCTTCAGCACCAGATGAGGACTGAGGTCCCAGCGATGACTGGGGAGGAGTCCCCAAAGGAGTATAGTAACTGGCACACAGGCTGGCCTCTCCTGAGGCCACAGGGGCGAGTCCTGGGGTGCCCGTCGTAACTAGAGAGGAATGCAAAACAACTTGAGAAGAACCAAAATATTCTCCCCTGAAAGCGGGGAGAGGACGCTATCCACTGTGGCATCCCAGGAAAAATCACCCCTTCTCACTTGGACCTCAAAAGGGTCATGCACCTTATTGCTGTGACCCAAGAAATACCCCGCCCCACCCGTCCCCATTTGACAGGAACACCGAGGGTCCCACCATGAAAGAAAAGGGGCCCCGATATCCCTGCTGAGTTTCAGATAGGGTCCCTTTCCTGCTCTGTTGGGAAAGGGTTCCCAGCACTCCCCTCTCATCCCAACACGAGACACTCGAAACAGGACTGCCGGGTGGAACATCAGGGGTCTTGCCACCATTCCCCAAGACGCTCAAATACCTCGTTCACTCCAGATGAACCTGACTGTCCTGCACTGTGTCGACTGTCACCCCGAGGCTCGAAGCCTAACACACTGGCACGTGTAAGAGCCCTGGGTGTTACATCGAGGTCAAGTCACAGATCCCTGTGTCCACTCGAAGGAGAGCATTTCACAGCTGCTGCAGCTGCAGAGGCAAGCACAAGTGTATCTCTTCAGTCAAGACGAGGCCTGACTTTCCTGTGGGGGCTCCATGGGAACCCCAAGATTTATGTCAGCATGGGCGAGGAAACCTCAGTTACTGGCTTCAAAACCAGACGAGGACTGACGACTTGGCAATGACTGGGGAGGAATCCCAAAAGGTGCATGGCAACTGGCAAGGTGACTGTCCTCTCCTGAGGCCACAGGGGCAGCTCCATGGGCTACCTGTCGTAACTCGAGAAACCCCACCGCAACTCGAGAAATAACAGAAGATTCTCCCTTGCAAGCGTGGTGAGGCCCTTATCAACTGTGGCATCTCTGGGAAAATCACTCCCTCCCTCTTGGATTTCGAAGGGCTCTTTCAACCCCTTGCTGTGACCCAGGAATTTCCCTTCCACACCCGTCTCAACTCGAGAGGAACAACAAGGGATCTGCTGCGACTTTAGAGAGCCCTGATTGCCCCTGTTAAGATCCAGAAGATCTTCCCGTTTTCCTGCCCCTTAAGGATAGGTTCCTTGGGGCTTCGATCAAATACCAAGAGGAGGTGCTCCCAACAGGAAATTCGGGAGGAGCATCAGGGGTTGGTCCACCATTCCCCAAGACCCAAATGCCTACTCCACTGCAGATGAACTTTACAGCCCTGCACAGCCTTGACTGTCACCCCGAAGCTCAACACACGACAAACTGGCATGTGTGAGAGCACGTTGGACCTCGAGGGCAAGCCACAGATCCCTGTGTCCGCTCGACATGGAGCGTACGCTGCTGCTGCAGCTGGTCAGGCAAGTTGCCGTGCACGTGTCCAGGTGAGACGAAGCCTCTCTCCACTGTGGGAGCCTCAGGGGAACCCCAAGACCTAGATCAGGACGGTCGAAGAAATCTCAGGCTCAGGCCTCAGCACAAGTCAAAGACTGAGCACCGAGACTATTGTGGAGTAATCCCCAGAGGCGCCAGGCAATTCGCATGGAGAGTGGATTCTCCTGAGGCCACAGGGGCGAGGTCCTGGGGTCACCATCATAACCCGAGAAAACCCCGCCACAACTTGAGATAAACCAAAATATTCTCCCCTGCAAGCGGGGTGATGACCTTGTCTGCTGTGGCGTCTTGATGGAAATCTCCCATTCTCTTTTAAAGCACAAGATGGTCTTTCCCCTTCTTTCTGTGACCCAAGAAGTTCCCGCCCCACCTGTCCTCACTAGAGAGGAACACCGAGTGTCCCACCAAAAATGAAAAGGAGCCTCGTTATCCCCTGCTGAGCTCCACATTTGGGTCCGCTTGACATGGAGCCTGACAGAGCAGGAAAGGGTTCCCAGCGCTCCTGTCACATACCAACAGGAGACACTCGCACCAGGACAGTCGGCAGGAACATCAGGGTTCTTGCCACCATTTCCCAAGACCCCCAAATACCTTGTTCACTCCAGATGAACCTGACGGCCCTGCACTCCGTAGACTGTCACCCAGAGGCTCGAAGCCACACACAATGGCCAGTGTGACAGCCCTGGGTAATACCACGAGTTCAAGTCACAGATCCCTGTGTCCACTCGACAGGTAGCCTTACACTGCTGTTGGAGCTTTGGAGGCAATCGGCAGTGCACATCTCCAGGAGAACCGAGACCTGACTCCCCTGTGAGGGATCCATGGGTACTCCAAAATTTAAGTCAGCATGGGCGAGGAAAGCTCAGGTACCAGCTTCAGCACCAGATGGGGACTGAAGACCAGGTGATGTCTGGGGAGGAATCCCCAATGGCACATGGCAACTGGCACGGAGACTGGATTCTCCTGAGGCCATAGGGGCGGGTCCTGGGGCTTCCCGTGATAACTCCGGAAACCCCGCCCCACCTAGAAAAAAACCAGAAGCTTCTCCCTTGCAAGCAGGGTGAGGCCGTTATCCGCTGCGGTTTCTCCGGGGAAATCACCAATTCCCTCTTGTACTGGGAAGAGCTCCTTCACTCACTTGCTGTGACCCAAGAAGTTATCCACCCTACCCATCTAAACTCGGGAGGAAGACCAAGGAACACGCTGCGACTCGAGAGGAACCCCGTTTGGCTCTTCTAAGCTCCAGATGATTGTCCCTTTTCCTGCTCCTTAGGGAAATGATATCTGGGGATTCCCTCGCATTCCAAGAGGAGGGGCTCACACCAGGGAAGACGGGAGGAGTATCAGGGGTTGGGCCACCATTTCCAAGACCCCCAAATGCCTTGTCCACTGCACATGAACCTGACTGACCTGCACTGCCTTGACTGTCACCCCGAGGCTCGACGCCAAACACACTGGCACGTGTGAAAGCACATTTGACTTCGAGATCAAGCCACAGATCCCTGTGTCCGCTCGACGTGGAGCCTGACACTGCTTCTGCAGCTGGTCAGGAAAGTAGTGTGAACGTGTCCAAGCGAGACGAGGCCTGGCTCCTCTGTGTGGGCCTCAGAGTAACCCAAGACATAGGTCAGGACGGTCGAGCAAAGTGAGGCTCAGGCCTGAGCACAAGTTGAGGACTGAGCACTCTGAAACGTTTGGGGAGGATCCCCAGACGTGCATAGGAACTGGCAAGGAGACTGGCCTCTCCTGGGTCACAGGGGCGAGTACCTGGTGTCCCCGTTGTAACACGAGAAGACCCTCCCATATGTTGAGAAAAACCAAAAGATTCTCTCCTGCAAGCGGGTTGAAGACCTTGTCTGCAGTGGCGTCTCTGGGGAAATCACTCCTTCTCTCTTGCAACTCAAAAGGTTCATTCACCTTCTTACTGTGACCCAAGAAGTTCCCTTACCCACCTGTCTGCACAGGAGAGAAACAACGTGGGTCCGGAAAAGAATTACATGGAGCCCTGTTTTCCCTTGCTGAGCTCCAAATAAGGGTACCTTTCCTACTCTGTTGGAAAAGGGTTCGCAGCGCTCCCCTCACATCCCAAAAAGAAACACTGGCACCAGGAGAGTCGGGAGGAGCATTAGGGGTCCTGCCACCATTCCAAAGACTGCCAAATACCTCATTCACTCCAGATGAAACTGACTACCCTGCACTGCATCGACTGTCACCCCGAGGCTCAAAGCCTGACACACTGGCTCAGGTGAAAGCCCTGGGTATTAACTCGATGTCAAGTCACAGATCCCTGTGTCCACTCGATGGGGATCTTGACACAGCCGCTGCAGGTGCAAAAGTAAGCGGCAGTGCACATCTCCAGGCGAGACGAGGCCTGCATACTCTGTGAGGGCTCCATGGGAACCCCAAGATTCATGTCAGCAGGGGCGAGGAAAGCTCAGGTACCGCCTTCAGCACCAGTCGAGGACTGAGGACCCAGCGATGACTGGGGAGGAATCCCCAAAGATGCATGTCACTGGCAGGGAAACTGGCCTCTGCTGAGGCCACAGGGGCGGGTCCATGGGCTCCCCGTCGTAACTCGAGAAACCCACACTGCCACTCGAGAAAAACCAGAAGCTTCACCCTTGCGAGCGGGGCAAGGCCCTTTTCCACTGCGGCGACTCGGAGGAACTTACCCCGTCCCTCTTGGACCTCGACGGGCTCCTTTACCCGCTTGCTAAGATCCAAGAAGTTACCCGCTCCACCCTTCTCAACTCCAGAGGAACGCCAAGGGACCCGCTGAGACTCAAGAGGAGCCCCATTTGCCCCTGCTATGCTCCAGATGATGGTTCCGTTTTCTGCTCCGTAGGGAAAGGTTTCCTGGGTCTTCCCTCGCATCCCAAGAGGAGGTGCTCCCACCAGGAAAGTCAGAAGGAGCATCAGGGTTTTCGCCACAATTCCCCAAGGCTGCAAAATGCCTTGTCCACTGTAGATGAACCTGACTGATCTGCACTTCCTTGACCATCACCCCAAGGCTCAACGCCTTAAATATTGGCATGTGTGACAGCCCAGGGTAGGACCTCAAGGGCAAGCCACAGATGCCTGTGTCCGCTTGACATGGAGCGTGCCACTGCTGCTGCAGCTGGTCAGGCAAGTTGCCATGCACGTGTCCAGGCGAGATGAGGCCTATCTCCTAAGTGGGGGCCCCAGGGGTAACCCAAGACCTAGGTCAGGACGGTCCAGGAAAGCTCAGGCTTCGGCCTCATCACCAGTCAAAAACTGAGCACCCTGAGACAATTGGGGAGGAATCCCCAGAGATGACTGGCAACTGGCACTCAGACTTTCCTCTCCTGAGGCTGCAGGGGTGCATCACTGGGCTCCCCGTCATAATTCGTGAAACCCCACCGCAACTCAAGAAACACCAGATTCTTCTCTCTTGTAAGCAGGGTGAGGCCCTTTTCCCATCCGGCATCTCATGGGAAATCACCCCTTCCCTCTTGGACCTCGAAGGGCTCCTTCACTCCCTTGCTGTGACAAAAGGAGTTCCCGGCCACAACTGTCCCACAAAGAGGAACCCCAATGGACCCCCTGCGACTCAAGATAAGCCAAGTTTGCACCTGCTAAGATCTACATGATAGTCCATTTTCCTGCTCCTTAGTATAAGGTGTCCTGAAGCTTCTGTTGCATCCCCAAGGAGGTGCTGGCAGTAGGAAAGTCGGAAGGAGCATCTGAGGTTCGGCCACCATTCTCCAAGTCCCCCAAATTCCTTGTCCACTGCAGATGAACCTGTCTGCCCTGCACTGCCTTGACTGTCACCCCGAGGCTAGATGCCCGAAACACCTGCACGTGTGACAGCACTTTGGGCCTCGAGCACAAGCCATAGAACCTTGTGTCCGCTCAACATGGAGCCTACCACTGCTTCTTCAGCTGGTCAGGCAAGTATCTGTGCACGTCTCCAGGCGAGACGAGGCCTGTCTCCTAAGTGGGTGCCACAGGGGTACCCCAAGGCCTAAGTCAGGATGGTCGAAGTAAGCTCAGACACCGGCCTCAGCACAAGTCGAGTACTGAGCACCCTGAGATGATTGGGGAGGAATTCCCAGAGGTACGTGGCAACTGGCACGGAGACTGGCCTCTCCAGAGGCTACAGGGGCGAATCCCTGGCCTCTCCTTTGTAACTCGAGAGGACTCCGAAACAACTTGAGAAAAACTAAAGATTCTTCCCTGCAAGAGGGGTGGGATCCTTGTCAGCTCTGGCGTCTCGGGGGAAATCACACCTTCTCTATTTGACCTCAAAACGATCGTTCACCTGCTTGCTGTGAACCAGGAAGTTCCCCACCACACCTGTCCACCTCAAAAGGAACATCAAGTGTCCCACCAAAAATGAAAAGGAACCGTTATCCCCTGCTGAGCTCCTGATGAGGGTCCCATTCCTGCTCTGTTGGGAAAGGATTCTCAGCGCTCTCCTCTCATCCCAACAAGAAACACTGGCAACAGTACAGTCGGGAGAGGCATCAGGGATATTGCCACACTTCCCTAAAACCCCCAAATACCTCGTTGACTCCAGATGAACCTGACTGCCCTGCACTGCGTTGGCTGTCACCCCGAGGCTCCAATCGTGACACCCTGGCACATGTGACATCCCTGGTGAGGACCTCGAGGGCAAGTCACATATCCCCGTGTCCACTTGATGGTGAGCCTTACCCTGCTGCTGTAGCTGCGGAGGCAAGCGGCATTGCATATCTCCAGGCGAGACGGCCCAGAAGCATGATTCTCCCTGCAAGCGAGTTGAGGATCTTGTCCGCTGTCGACTCGGGAGAAATCACTCCTTCTCACTTGGACTACAAAGGGCTTTTTCACCCCCTTGCTGTGACCCAAAAAGTTCCCCGCCACAACCGTCTCAACTCTAGAGGAACCCCAAGGGACCCACTGTGACTCAAGAGAATCCCTGTTTGCCCCTTTTAAGCTAGAGAAGATGGTCCCTTTTCTGTCTCCTATGGGAAAGGTTTCCAGGGGCTTCCCTTGCATCCCAATAGGAGGTGATCACACCAGGAATGTCAGGAGCAGCATCAGGGTTTGGGTTATCATTCCCCAAGACCCCCAAATACCTTGTCCACTGCAGATGAACCTAACTGCCCAGCACTGCCTTGACTGTTAGGGAGAAGCTCGACCCAGACACCCTGGAACGTGTGATAGCATATTAGACCTCGAGGTCAAGCCAGAGATCCCTGTGTCTGCTCCACATGGAGCCTGACACTGCTGCTGCAGCTCTTCAGACAAGTAGCCGTGCATGTGTCCAGGCGAGACGAGGCCTGTCTCCTCTGTTGGGGCCTCAGTGGTACTTCAAGACCTAGGTCAGGAAGGTCGAGGAAAGCTCAAGCTTTGGCCTCAGCACAAGTAGAGGACTGAGCACCGAGACGATTAGGGAAGAATTCACAGAGGTGCCTGGCAACTGGCACGGAGACTGTCCAAGCCTGAGGCCCAGGGGCGAGTCCCTGTGTTCCCCGTTGCAACTCGAGAGGCCCGGACGCAACTTGAGATAGACCAAATGATACTCGCCTGCAAGCGTGGTGAGTCCCTTATCTGCTGCGGCATCTCGGGTGAAATCACCCCTTCCCTCTTAGACCTCGAAGGGCTCCTACATCCCCTTGCTGTGACACAAGGAGTTCCCCGTTCCTACCGTCTCAACTGGAGAGGAACTCCAACGGAATGACTGAAACTCAAGAGGAGCCCCTTGTGCCCCTGTTAAAGTCCAGATATTGGTCCCTTTCCTGCTCTGTCAGCAAAGGGTTACCAGCGCTCCCCTCATATCCCAACAGGAAACACTGGCACCAGTACAGCACTTTGGAGCTTGAGAGCAAGCCACGGATCCCGCGGTCCGCTCGACATGCAGCCTGACACTGCGGCTGCAGCTGGTCAGCCAAGTAGCGGTTCACATGTCCAGGTGAGAGGAAGCCTGGCTCCTATGTGGGAGCCTCAAGGGGAGCCCCCAAGGCCTAGGACAGGACGGTCAAGAGAAGCTCAGGCACTGGCCTCAGCACAAGTCGAAGACATGGCACCAAGAGACGATGGGGAGGAATCCCCAGAGGTGACTGGCAACTGTATCAGAGACTGTCCTTTCCTGAGGCCACAGGGGAACATCTCTGAGCTCTCAGTCATAATTCGAGAAACCCCGTGCAACTCGAGAAACACCAGAAGCTTCTCCCTTGCAAGCGGGGTGAGACCCTTTTCTGATCCGGCGTCTCGTGGGAAATCACCCCTTCTCTCTTGGATTTTGAAGGGCTCCTTCACTCCCTTGCTGTGACACAAATAGTTCCCGGACACAAGAGTCGCACCCAAGAGGAAACACAGTGGACCCCCTGCATCTCAAAAGGAGCCCAGTTTGACCCTGCTAAGCTCTAGATGATAGTCCCTTTTCCTGCTACTTAGTCTAGGTGTCTTGGGGCTTCCGTCGCATCCCAAAAGAAGGTGCTCGCAGTAGGAATTCAGAAGGAGCATCTGGGGTTCAGCCGCCCCACTCCAAGACCCACAAATGCCTTGTCCACTGAGATGAACCTGTCAGTCCTGCACTGCCATGACTGTCAACCCGAGGATCGATGCCCGAAACACCTCCACGTGTGACAGCACTTTGGGCCTCGAGGGCAAGCCACAGATCCCTGTGTCCGCTCGACATGGAGCCTGACATTGCTACAGCAGATGGTCAGGCAAGTAGCCGTGCACGTGTCCAGGCGAGAGAGGCCTGTCTCCTCTGTGGTGCCCTCAGCGGCACACCAAGACTTAGGTCAGGACGGTCGAGGAAAGCTCAGGCTTTGGCCTCAGCACAAGTCGAGGACTGAGCACCGAGACGATTAGGCAAGAATCCCCAGAGGCGCCTGGCAACTGGCACGGAGATTGTCCAATCCCGAGTGCACAGGGGCGAGTCCCTCGGTTCCCCATTGTAACTCAAGAGGACCCAACCAGAACTTGAGAAAAAACAAAATATTCTCCCCTGCAAGCTGTGCTGAGGACCTCATAGCTGTGGCATCTCGGGGGAAAGAACCTCTTCTCTCTTGGACCTCCAAAGTGTCGTCCACCTTCTTTCTGTGACCCAAGAAGTTTATCATTCCACCCGTCATCCCTCGAGCGAAACACCCAGGGTCTTGCAATGAATGTAAATTAGTCCCAGTATCCCTGCTAAGCTCCAGATGACGGTCCCTTTCCAGGTCTGTCAGGAAAGGTTTCCCAGTACTTCCCTCACATCCCAACAGGAGACACTCGAACCAAGACTGTCTGGAGCAGAATCAGGGGTCTTGCCACCATTCCCCAAGACCCCGAAATTCCTGGTTCACTCCAGATGAACCTGACTGCCATGCACTGGATCAACTGTCACCCGGAGGCTCGAAGCCTTACACACTGGCATGTGTGACAGACCTGGGAGGTACCTCGAGGTCAAGTAACAGATCCCTGTGTCCAATTGACGGGGAACCTTTCACAGGTGCTGCAGCTGCAGAAGCAAGCACAAGTGTACATCTCCAGGCAAGACGAGGCCTGACTTTCCTATGGGGGTTCCATGGGATCCCCAAGATTTATGTCAGCATTGGCGAGGAAACCTCAGGTACCAGGTTCAGCATGAGATGAGGACTGAGGACTCTCCGTTGACTGGGGAGGAATCCTGAAATGCACATGGCAACTGGCAAGAAGACGGGCCTCTCCTGAGGCCACAGGGGCGGGTCCATGGTCTCCCCGTCGTAACTCTAGAAACCCCGCCGTAACTCGAGAAATACCAGAAGCTTCTCCATTGCAAGCGAGATGAGGCACTTATCCAATGAGGCATCACTGGAGAAATCAGTCCTTCCATCTTGGATCTCGAATGGATCTTTCACACCCTTGCTCAGACCCAGGAATTTCCCTTCCCTAACCGTATCAACTCAATAGGAACGAAAAGAGATCCGCGCGAGTCAACAGAGACCTGTTTGACCCTGCTAAGCTCCAGATGATCGTCCCCTTTACTGCCCCTTAGAAAACGTTTCCCTGGAGCTTCGCTCGAATACCAAGAGGAGGTGCTCGCAAGAGAAAAGATGGGAGGAGCATCGGGATTTTGGCCACCATTCACCAAAGCGCCAAATGCCTTGTCAACTGAACATGAACTTGAGAGCCCCGCACTGCCTTGACTGTCACCGCGAGGATCGACGCATGACACCCTGGCACATGTGACAGCAATTTGGATCTCCAGAGCAAGCCACAGATTGCTGTATCCACTCGACATGGAGCCTGACACTGCTGCTGCAGCTAGTAATGCAAGTAGCCTTGCACGTGGCCAGATAAGACGAGGCCTGTCTCCTCTGTGGGGCCCTCAGGTGTACACCAAGACCTAGGTCAGGGTGGTCGAAGATAGCTCAGGCTCCGGCCTCATCAAAAGTCGAGGACTGAGCACCGAGACGATTAAGGACAAATCCCCAGAGGCGACTAGCAACTGGCATGGAGACAGTCCAATCCTGAGTGTACAGGGGCGAGTCCCTGGGTTCCCAGTTGTAACTCGAGAGGACCCTGCCAGAACTTGAGAAAAAACAAAAGATTCTCCCCTGCAAGCGGGATCAGTTACTTGTCTGCTGTGGCATCTTGGGGGGAAGAACCTCTTCTCTCTTTACCTCCAATATGTCATTCACCTACATGCTGTGACCCAAGATGTTTCTCACGCCGCCCGTCCTCACTCGAGGGGAACACTGAGGGTCCCGCCATGAATGTAAATGAGCCTCAGTATCCCTGCTGAGCTCCAGATGAGGAGCCCTTCCTACTCGGTCGGGAAAGGGTTCCCAGCATTTCCCTCACATGCCAACAGGAGACACTCGAAACAGGAGTGTTCGGAGCAGCATCAGGGGTCTTGCCACCATTCTCCAAGACACCCAAATACCTCGTTCACTCCAGATGAACCTGACTGCTCTGCACTGGGTCGACTGTCACCCCGAGGCTTGAAGCCTGACATACTAGCACGTGTGACAGACCTGGGTGGTACCTCGAAGTCAAGTCACAGATCCCTGTGTCCACTCGATGGGCAGACTTTCACAGCTGCTGCAGCTTAAGATGCAAGAGCAAGTGAACATCTCCAGCAAGTCAAAGCCTGACTTTCCTGTGGGGGCTCCATGGGAAACCCACGATTTATGTCAGCATGGGCGAGGAAAACTCAGGTACCAGCTTCAGCACCTGACGAGGACTGAGGACTCGGCGATGACTGAGGAGGAATCCCCAAAGGCGCATGGCAACTGGCAAGAAGACTGGCGTCTGCTGAGGCCACATTGGCGGGTCCATGGGCTCCCTTTTGTAACTCGAGAAACACTGCCTCAACTCCAGAAACACCAGAATCTGCTCCCTTACAAGCGGGGTGAGGCTCTTATCCGATCCAGCGTCTCGTGGGAAATCACCCCTGCCCTCTTGGACCTCGAAAGGCTCCTTCACTCCCTGGCTGTGACACAAGGAGTTCCCGTCCACAACCGTTGCACCCAAGAGGAACCCCAGTGGTCCCGCCAAGAGGAGTCCAGTTTTCCCCTTCTAATCTCGAGATGATAGTACCTTTTCCTGCTCCATAATATAAGCTGTCCTGGGGCTTCTGTCGCATCCCAAAAGGAGGTGCTCACAGTAGGAATGTCGCGAGGAGCATCTGGGGTTTGGCCACCATTCTGCAAGACTCCCAAATGCCTTGTCCACTGCAGATGAACTTGTCTTCCCTGCACTGCCTTGACTGTAATCCCGAGGATTGACGCACGACACACTGGCACGTGTGAGAGCACTTTGGACCTCGAGAGCAAGACACAGATCCCTCGGTCTACTCGACATGGAGCCTGACACTGCTGCTGCGGCTGGTCAGGGAAGTATCCGTGCATGTGTCGATGTGACCCGAAGCCTGTCTCCTCTGTTGAAACCTCAGGGGAAACCCCAAGATCTATGTCCTGACCGTCGAGGAAAGCTCAGGCACTGGACTGAGTACAAGTCAAGGACAGGGCACCCAGAGACAATTGGAGAGGAATCCCCAGACGTAACTGGCACCTGAAATGGCGACTGTCCTCTCCTGCGGCCACAGGGGCGGGTCCCTTGTCTCCCCTTCGTAACTCGAGAAACCCGGCCGCAACTCGAGAAACACCGGAAGCTTCTCCCTTGCAATAGGGGTGAGGCCAATATCGGATCCGGTGTCTCGTGGGAAATCACCCCTTCCCTCTTGGACCTCGAAGGGCTTCTTCATTCCCTTGCTGTGACACAAGGAGTTCCCAGCCACAACCGTTGCACCCAGGCGAAACACCAGTGCACCTGCTGCAATTCAAGAGGAGCCCAGTTTGTTCCTACTAAGCTCTAGATGATAGTCCCTTTTCCTGCTCCTTAATATAAGGTGTCCTGGGGCTTCTGTCACATCCCAAAAGGAGGTGTTCTCAGTAGGAAAGTCGGGAGGAGCATCTAGAGTTCGACCACCATTCTATAAGACCCAAAAATGTCTTGTCCACTGCAGATGAACTGGTCTGCCCTGCACTGCCTTGACTGTAAACCCGAGGTTCGACACCTGAAACACCTGCACGTGTGACAGCACTTTGGGTCTATTGTGCAAGCCACAGATCCCTGTGTCTGCTCAACATGGAGCCTGAATCTGCTGCTCCAGCTGGTCAGGGAAGTAGCCGTTCACGTGTCCAGGAGATACGAGGCCTTTCTCCACTGTGGGAACCTCAGTGGTACACCAATAACTAGCTCAGGACTTTCTAAGAAAGCTCAGGCACCGGCCTCAGCAAAAGGATTGAGCACCGAGATGATTAGGGAAGAATCCCCAGAACCGCCTGACAACTGGCACCGAGACTGTCCAATCCTGAATGCCTAGGGACGAGTCCCTGGGTTCCCCATTGTAACTCGAGAGGACCACACTACAACTTGAGAAAAACCAAAAGATTCTACCCTACAAGCGGGGTGCGGACCTCATCTGCTGTGGCATCTCGGGGGAAAGAACCACTTCTCTCCTGGACCTCCAAAGTGTTGTTCACCTTCTTGCAGTGACCCAAGAATATTCTAGCGCCACCCGTACTCACTTGAGGGGAACACCGAGGGTCCCACAATGAATGTAAAGGAGCCCCAGTATCCCTGCTGAGATCCATATGAGGGGCCCTTTCCTGCTCTGACAGGAAATGGTTCCCAGCACTTCCATCATATCCCAACTGGACACACTCGAACCAGGACTGTGGGGAGCAGCATCAAGGGTCTTGCCACCATTCCCCATGACCCCCAGATACCTCATTCACTTCTGATGAAGCTGACAGGCCTGCACAGGGTCGACTCTCACCCCGAGGCTGGAAGACTAATACACTGGCACGTGTTACAGACCCGGGTGGTACCTCGAGGTCAACTCAGAGATCCCTGTGTCCACTCGATGGGGAGCCTTTCACAGCTGCTGCAGCTGCCGAGGCAAGCGCAAGTGTACCTCTACAGGCAAGACGAGGCCTGACTTTCCTGTGGGGGCTCCATGGGAACCCCAAGATTTATGTCAGCATGGGCGAGGAAAGCTCAGGTACCAGCTTCAGCACCAGACGAGGGCTGAGAACTCGGCAATGACGGGAGGAATCCCAAAAGCACATTGCAACTGGCAAGAAGACTAGACTCTCCTGAGGCCACAGGGGCGGGTCCATGAACTCTGCATCGTAACTCGAGAAACCCCGCCACAACTCGAGAAATACCAGAAGCTTCTCCGTTGCAAGCGGGGTGAGGTCCTTATCCACTGCGACTTCTCAGGTGAAATCACTTCATCCCTCTTGGACCTAGAAGGACACTTTACCCCCCTTGCTGTGACCCAAGAATTTCCCCGCCCTACCCCTGTCAACTCGTGAAGAACAACAAAAGTCCGCTGATACTAAACAGAGCCCTTTTTGCCCCTGCTAAGCTCCAGATGATCATCCCCTTTCCTGCCCCTTAGGGAAAGGTTTCCTGGAGCTTCGCTTGAATACCAAGAGGAGGTGCTCGATCTCGAAAGTCGGGAGGAGCATCAGGGGTTCGTCCACCATTCACCAAGTCCCCCAAATTCCTTGTCCACTGCAGATGAACTTGACAGCCCCACACCGCATTGACTGTCACCCCAAGGCTCGATGCACGGCACACTGGCACTTGTGACAGCAATTTTGACCTCGAGAGCAAGCCACAGATCCCTCTGTCCGCTCGACATGGAGCCTGAGACTGCTGCTGAAGCTGGTCAGGCAAGTAACCGTGCACGCGTCCAGGTGATACGAAGCCTGTCTCCTCTGTGGGAGCTTCATTGGAACCCCAAGACCTAGGTCAGGACGGTCGAGGAAAGCTCATGCACTGGCCTCAGCACAAGTGGAGGACATGGACCCAGAGGAGAATGGAGAGGAATCCCCAGAGGTGACTGGCAAGTGGCACGGAGACTTTCCTCTCCTGAGACCACAGTGGTGCGTCCCTGGGCTCCCCATTGTAACTCGAGAAACCCCACCGCAACTCGAGTAACACCAGAGCTTCTCCCTTGCAAGCGGGGTGAGGCCATTATCAGATCTTGCGTCTCCTGGGAAATCACCCCTTCCCTCTTGGACCTCGAAGTCCTCCTTCACTCACTTGGTGTGACACAAGCAGTTACTGGCCACAACCGTCGCACCCAAGAGGAACCCCAGTGGACAAGCTGGGACTCAAGAGGCGCCCAGTTTGCCTTCCTAAGCTGTAGATGATAGTCCCTTTTACTGATCCTTATTATAAAGTGACTTGGGGCTACCTTCACATTCCAAAAGGAGGTACTTGGAGTAGGAAAGTCGGGAGGAGCATCTGGGATTCAGCCACCATTCTCCAAGACCCGCAAATGCCTTACCCACTGCACATGAACCTGTCTGCCCTGCACTGCCTTGACTCATCTGGAGGATCGATGTCCAAACCACCTGCACGTGTGACAGCACTTTGGGCCTCGAGGGCAAGCCACACATCCCTGTGTTCGCTCGACATGGAGGCTGTCACTGCTGCTGCAGCTGGCCAGGCAAGTAGACGTGCACGTGCCCAGATGAGACTAGGTCTGTCTCCTCTGTGAGGCCCTCAGGGGTACACCAAGACCTAGGTCAGGGTGGTCGAGGATAGCTCAGGCTCCGGCCTCATCAAAAGTTGAGGACTGAGCACCGAGATGATAAAGGAAGAGTCCCCAGAAACGCCTGGCAACTGGCACGGAGACACTCCAATCCTGAGTGCACAGGGGTGAGTCCCTGGGTTCCCCATTGTAACTCGAGAGGACCCCGCCACAACTTGAGAAAAATCAAAAGATTCTCCCCTGCAAGTGGGGTCAGGACCTCGTCTGCTGTAGCGTCTCGGAGGAAAGAAACTCTTCTCTCTTGGACCTCCAATGTGTCGTTCACCTCCTTGCTGTGACCCAAGATGCTTCTCGCGCCACCCATGCTCCTTCGAGGGGAACACCGAGGGTCCCACCATCAATGTAAAGGAGCCCCAGTATCCCTGCTGAGCTCCAGATGAGGAGCCCTTTCCTACTCTGTCGAGAAAGTGTACCCAGCATTTCCCTCACATGCCAACAGGAGACACTCGAACCAGGACTGTGGGGAGCAGCATCAGGGGTCTTGCCACCATTCTCCAAGACCCCCAAATACCTTGTTCACTCCAGATGAACCTGACTGCCCTGCACTGGGTCGACTGTCACCCCGAGGTTCTAAGCCTGACACACTGGCACTTGTGACAGACCTGGGTGGTACCTCGAGTTCAAGACACAGATTCCTGTGTCCACTCGATGGGGAGCCTTTCACAGCTGCTGCAGCTTAAGAAGCAAGAGCAAGTGAACGTCTTCAGCAAGACGAGGCCTGACTTTCCTGTGTGGTCTCCATGGGAACCCCAAGATTTATGTCAGCACGGGCGAGGAAAGCTCAGGTACCAGCTTCAGCACCCGATGAGGACTGAGGACTCGGCGATGACTGGGGAGGAATCCCCAAAGGCGCATGGAAACTGGCAAGAAGACTGGCCTCTGCTGAGGCCACACTGTCAGGTCCATGGGCTCCCCGTCGTAGCTCGAGAAACCCCGACGCAACTCCAGAAACTCCAGAATCTTGTCCGTTTCAAGCAGAGTGAGGCTCTTATCCTATCCGGCGTCTCGTGAGAAATCACACCTACCCTCTTGGACCACGAAGGGCTCCTTCACTCCCTTGATGTGACACAAGGAGTTCCCGTCCACAACCGTCGCACCCAAGAGGAACCCCAGTGGTTCGGCTGCGACTCAAGAGGAACCCAGTTTCCCACTGCTAATCACTAGATGATAGTCCATTTTCCTGCTCCATAATATAAGATGTCCTGGGGCTTCCATCGCATCGCAAATAAGGTGCTCGCTGTAGAAAATCACGAGGAGCATCTGGGGTTCGGTCACCATTCTCCAAGACCCCCAAATGCCTTGTCCACTTCAGATGAACTTGACAGCCCCGCATTGCCTTGACTCTCACCCCGAGGCTCATCGCATGACACACTGGCACGTGTGACAGCACTTTGAACCTCGAGAGCAAGCCACAGATCCCTCTATCCGCTCGACATGGAGCCTGACACTGCTGCTGCACCTGGTCAGGCAAGTATCCCTGCACCTATCAAGGTGAAACGAAGCCTGTCTCCTCTGCAGGAGCCTCAGGAAAAACCCGAAGACCCAGGTCAGGACTGTCGAGAGAAGATCAGGCACTAGCCTCAGTAAAAGTAGAAGACAGGGCACCCAAAGACAATTGGGGAGGATTTCCCAGAGATGACGGGCAATTTGCACGAAGACTGTCCTTTCCTGGGGCCACAGGGTCGCGTCCCTGGGCTCCCCGTTGTAACTCGAGAATGCCCGCCGCAACTCGAGAAAAACCAGAAGCTTCTCTCTTGCAAGTGGTGTGAGTCCCTTATCCCATCCGGCATCTCATGGGAAATCACCCCTTCCCTCTTGAACCTCAAAGGTCTCCTTCACTCCCTTGCTGTGAAACAAGGAGTTCCCTGCCACAACTGTCACACCCAAGAGGAACCCCAGTGGACCCGCCGCAAATCAGGAGGAGCCCAGTTTGCCACTGCTAAGCTCTAGATGAGAGTCCCTTTTCCTGCTCCTTAGTATAAAGTGTCCTGGGGCTTCTGTCACATCCCTATAGGAGGTGCTCCCAGTAGGAACGTCGGAGGGGCCTCTGGGTTTCGGCCAACATTCTCCAAGACCCCCAACTGCCTTGTGCACTGCAGATGAACCTGTCAGCCCTGCATTGCCTTGACTGTCACCCCATGGCTCAATGCCCGAAACACCTGCACTTGTGACAGCACTTTCGTCCTTGAGGGCAAGCCTGTGTCCGCTCGATAGGGAGTCTGACACTGCTGCTGCAGCTGGTCAGGAAAGTAGCCGTGCACGTGTCCAGGTGAGACCAGGCCTGTCTCCTCTGTGGGACCCTCAGTGGTACTCCAAGACCTAGGTCAGGATGGTCGAGGAAAGCTCAGGCTCCAGCCTCAGCAAATGTTGAGGACTGAGCACCGAGATGATTAGGGAAGAATCCCCATAGGCATCTGGTCAGAAGCATGGAAATTGTCTAATCCTTGGTGCACAGTCCCAGCCAAAAACTTTAGAAAAACCAAACCATTCTCCCTTGCAAGCGGGGTGAGGTCCTCCTGTGCTGTGGCATCTCGGGGAAAGAACCTCTTCTCTCTTGGACCTCCAAAGTGTCGTTCACCTCCTTGCTGTGACCCAAGAAGTCTCTTGAGCCGCCCGTCCTCATTCGAGGGGACCACCGAGGGTCCCGCCATAAATATAAAGGATCCCCAGTATCCCTCCTGAGCTCCAGATGAGGGGCCCTTTCCTGCTCTGTCAGGAAAGGATTCCCAGCATTTCCCTCACATCCGAACAGGAGACACTCGAAACAGGACTGTCCAGAGCAGCATCAGGGGTCTTGACACCATTCTCCAAGACCACCACATACCTCATTCACTCCAGATGAAATGGACTTCCCTCCACTGGGTCGACTGTCAACCCGAGGATCGAAGCTTGACACACTGGCACCTGTGACAGACATAAGTGGTACCTCGAGTTCAAGTCACAGATCTCTGTGTCAACTCAACGGGGAGCCTTTCACAGCTGCTGTAGCTGCAGAGGCAAGCTCATGTATACATCTTCAGGCAAGACGAGGCCTGACTTTCCTTTGGGGGCTCCATGGGAACCCCAAGATTTATGTCAGCTGTGGCGAGGAAAGCTCAGGTACCAGCTACAGCACCAGAGGAGGACTGAGTTCTCGGTGATGACATGGGAAGAATACCCAAGGACGCATGGCAACTGGCAAGAAGACTGGCCTATCTAGAGGCCTCAGGGGTGGGTCCATGGGCTCCCCATCGTAACTCAAGAAACTCCACCACAACTCGAGAAATACCAGAAGCTTCTCCCATTCAAGCGTGGTGAGGTCCTTACCACTGTGGCATCTCTGGGGAATCACTTCCTATTTACCCCCTTGTTGGAACCCAGGAATTTCCCCACCCTACCTGTTTCAACTCGAGAGGAACAACAAGGGATCTGCTGCGACTCAACAGAGCCCTGTTTGCCCCTGCTAAGCTCCAGGTGAACGTCCCCTTTCCTGCCCCTTAGGGAAAGGTTCCCTGGAGCTTTGCTTGAATATCAAGAGGAGGTGCTCGCCACAGGAAAGTTGGGAGGAACATCAGGGTTTCGGCCAGCATTCACCAAGACTCCCAAATGGCTTGTCAACTGCACATGAACTTGACTGCTCCGCAATGCCTTGACTGTCACCCTGAGGCTAGACGCACCACACACTGGCACGTGTGACAGCACTTTGGACCTCGAGAGCAAGCCACAGATCCCTCTGTCCCCCCAAATTGGAGCCTGACACTGCTGCTGCAGCTGGTCAGGAAAGTAGCCCTGCACGTGTTCAGGTGCGATGAAGCCTGTCTCCTCTGCAGGAGCATCAGGGGAACTCAGAAGACCCAGGTCAGAACTGTCGAGGATAGCTCAGTCACTGGCCTCAGCAGAAGTGGAGGACAGGGCACCCAGAAACGATTGGGGAGGAATCCCCAGAGGTGACGGGCAACTGGCACGGAGACTGTCCTCTCCTGAGGCCACAAGGGTGTGTCCCTGGGCTCCCAGTCGTAACTCGAGAAACCCCGCCGCAACTCGAGAAAAATCAGAAGTTTCTCCCTTGCAAGTGGCGTGAGTCCCTTATCTGATCCAGCATTTCTTTGGAAATCACCCCTTCCCATTTGGACCTGGAAAGGCTACTTCACTCCCTTCCTGTGACACAAGGAGTTCCCGGCCACAACCGTCGAACCCAATAGGAAACCCAATGTACCCGTTGCGACTAAAGAGGAGCCCAGTTTAACCCTGCTAAGCTCTAGATGATAGTCCCTTTTCCTGCTCCTAAGTATAAGGTGTCCTTGGTCTTCCATCGCATCCCAAAAGGAGGTGCTCGCAGAAGGAAAGTCGGGAGGAGCATCTGGGTTTCGGCCACCATTCTCCAACACCCCCAAATGCCTAGTCCACTGCAGATAAACCTGTCTGCCATGCACTCCCTTCACTGTCACCCTGAGGCTTGACGCCCGAAACACCTGCACGTGTGACAGCACTTTGGGCCTCGAGGGAAAGCCACAGATCCCTGTCTCTGCTTGACATGGAGCCTGACACTGCTGCTGCAGCTGGTCAGGCAAGTAGCCGTGCACGTGTCCAGGCATGACGAGACCTGACTCCTCTGTGGGGCCCTCAGGGGTACACCAAGACATAGGTCAGGACGGTAGACGAAAGCTTAGTTTCCGGCCTCAGTAAAAGTAGAGGACTGACCACCAAGACGATTAGGGAAGAATCCCCATAGGCCTCTGGCCACTGGCACGGAAACTGTCCAATCCTTGGTGCACAGGGGAGAGTCCCTGTGTTCCCCATTGTAACTCGAGAGGACCCCACCACAACTTGAGGAAAACCAAAAAATTCTCCCCTGCAAGCAGGGTGATGACCTCGTCTGCTGTGGCGTCTCGGGGAAAAACCTCTTCTCTCTTGGACCTCCAAAGTGTCGTTCACCTCCTTGCTGTGACCCAAGAAGTCTCTTGCGCTGCCTGTCCTCACTCAAGGGAAACACGGAGGGTCCCGCCATGAAGATAAACGATCCCAAGCATCCCTACTGAACTCCAGATTAATGTCCCTTTCTTTCTCTGTCGAGAAAGGGTTCCCAGCACTTCCCACACATCCCAATAGGCGACACTCGAACCAGGACTGTTGGAAGCAGCATCATGGGTCTTACGACCATCCCCAAGACCCCCAAATACCTCGTTCACTCCAGATGAACCTGATTCCCCTGCACTGGGTCGACTGTCACACCGAGGCTCGAAGCCTGACACATTGACACGTGTGACAGACCTGGGTGGTTCGTTGAGGTCAAGGCACAAATCCCTTTGTCCACTCGACAGGGAGCTTTTTGCAGCTGCTGCAGCTGCAGGAGCAAGCCAAAGTGTACATCTCCAGTCATGACGAGGCCTGACTTTCCTGTGGGGCTCCATGGGATCCCCAAGATTAATGTCAGCATGGGCGAGGTAAGCTCATATACCAGCTTCAGCACCAGACGAGGACTGAGGGCTCAGCGATGACTGGGGAGGAATCCCCAAATGCGCATGGCAACTGGCAAGAAGACTGGCCTCTCCTGAGGCCATAAGTGTGGGTCCATGGGCTCCACGTCATAACTCAAGAAACCCTGCCACAACTCGAGAATTACCAGAATCTCTCCCTTGCAAGCACGGTGAGGCCCTTATCCACTGCAGCATTTTTGGGGACTCACTCCTTCCCTCTTCGACCTTGAAGGGCTGTTTCCCCCACTTGCTGTGACCTAGGAATTTCCACGCCCTATGCGTCTCAACTCCAGAGGAACAACAAGGGATCCTCTGGGACTCAACAGAGCCATGTTTTCACCTGCTAAGCTCTAGATGATCGTCTCTTTTCCTGATCCTTAGAGAAAGGTTCCCTGGAGCTTCACTCGAATACCAAGAGGAGGTGCTCACAACAGGAAAATCGGGAGGAGCATCAGGGATTCGGCCACCATTCTCCAAGAACTCCAAATGCCTTGTCTACTGCAGATGAACTTGACAGCCCCGCACTGCCTTGACTGTCACCCTGAGGCTCGACGAACGACACACTGGCATGTGTGACAGCACGTTGGACCTCGAGAGCAAGCCGGAGATTCCTCTGTCCCTCGACATGGAGCCTAACACTGCTGCTGCAGCTGGTCAGGCAAGTAGCCATTCACGTTTCCAGGTGAGACGAAGCCAGTTTCTCTTTCACCCCCTTGATCTGACCCAGGAATTTCCTCGCACTACCCGTCTCAAATCGAGAGGAACAATAAGGGATTCGCTGCATCTCAAGAGAGCCCTGTTTGCCCCTGATAAGCTCCAGATGATGGTCCCTTTTCGTGCCCCTTAGGGAACGTTTCCCTGGAGATTCGCTTGAATAGCAAGAGGAGGTACTCGCCACAGGAAAGTCAGAGGAGCATCAGGGGTTCAGCCAACATTCACCAAGATCCACAAATTCCTTGTTCAATGCAGATGAACTTGACTGCCCCGCAATGCCTTGACTGTCACCCCGAGACTAGACGCACGACACACTGGCACGTGTGACAGCACTTTGGACCTTGAGAGCAAGCCACAGATTCCTCTGTCTGCTCGACTTGCAGACTGACACTGCTGCTACAGCTGGTCAGGCAACTCGCCATGCACATATCCAAGTGAGATGAAGCCTCTCTCCTCTGAGGGAGCCTCAGGGGAATGCCCAAAGCCCAGGTCAGGACTGTCGAGAGAAGCTCAGGCACTGGCCTCAGCACAAATCGAGGATAGGTCACCCAGAGAGGATGGGGGAGGAATTCCCAGAGGTGACGGGCAATTGGCACGGAGACTGTCCTCTCCTGAGGCTACAGGGGTGTATCACTGGGCTCCCCGTCGTGACTCGACAAACCCCACCGCAACTTGAGAATAACCAGAATCTTCTTCCTTGCAAGCGGGGTGAGGCCCTTATCTGATCTGGAATCACGTGGGAAATCACCCCTTCCCTCTTGGACCTCGAAGGTCTCCTTCACTGCCTTGCTGTGACACAAGGAATTCCCTGCCAAAACCGTCACACCCAAGAGGAACTCCAGTGGACCCCCTGCAAATAAAAAGGAGCCCATTTTGCCCCTGCTAAGCTCTAGATGATAGTGCCTTTTCCTGCTCCTTAGTATAAAGTGTCCTGGGGTTTCCCTCAAATCCCAATAGGAGGTACTCTTGCAGTAGAAACTTCGGGAGGAACATCTGGGTTTTGGCCGCCATTCTCCAAGAGCCCCAAATGCCTTGTCCACTGCAGATGAACCTGTCTGCCCTGCACTGCCTTGACTGTCACTGAGACTCGACGCCCAAAACACCTGCACGTGTGACAGCACTTTGGACCTCGAGGGCAAGCCACAGATCCCTGTGTCCGCTCGACAGGGAGCCTGACACTGCTGCTGCAGCTGGTCAGGCAAGTATCTGTGCACGTGTCCAGGCGAGACGAGGCCTGTCTCCTCTGTGGGGCCCTGAGGTGTACTCCAAGACCTAGGTCAGGATGGTCGAGGAAATCTCAGGCTCCGGCCTCAGCAAAGGTCGAGGACTGAGTACCGAGACGATTAGGGAACGATCCCCATAGGCGTCTGGCCACTGACACGGAAACTGTCCAATCCTTGGTGCACAGGGGCGAGTCCCTGGTTTCCCCGTTGTAACCCGAGAGGACCCCACCACAACTTGAGAAAAACCAAAAGATTCTCCCCTGTAAGCGGTGTGAGGACCTAGTCTGCTGTGGCTTCTCGGGGTAAAGAACCTCTTCTCTCTTGGACCTCCAAAGTGTCGTTCACCTTCTTGCTGTGACGAAAGATTTATTTTTTTTTTGCGCCACCTGTCCTCACTCGAGGAAAACACCGAGGGTCCCGCCATGAATGTAAGGGAGCCGCGTATCCCTGCTGAGCTCCAGATGAGGTTCCCTTTCCTGCTCTGTCAGGAAAGAGTTCCAAGCACTTCCCTCACATCCCAAAAGGAGACACTCAAACCAGGGCTGTCAGGAGCAGAATCAGGGGTCTTGCCACCATTCCCCAAGACCCCAAAAACCTCGTTCACTCCAGATGAACCTGACTGCCCTACACAGGGTCAACTGTCACCCCGAGGCTCAAAGCCTGACACACTGGCACGAGTGACCGACCTTGGTTGTACCTCGAGGCCAAGTCACAGATCCCTGTGTCCACTCGATGGGGAGCCTTTCACAGCTGCTGCAGCTGAAGAGGCAAGCGCAAGTGTACGTCTCCAGGCAAGACGAGGCCTGTCTTTACTGTGAGGGAAACATGGGAACCCCAAGATTTATGTCAGCCTGGGTGAGGAGAGCTCAGTTACCAGCTTCAGCACCAGACGAGGGCTGAGGAATCGGCGATGTCAGGGGGGTAATCCCCAAAGGCGCATGGCAACTGGCAAGAAGACTGGCCTCTCTTGAGGCCACAGGGGTAGGCCCATGGGCTCCCCTTCATAACGGGAGAAACCCCACCGCAACTCGAGAACTAACACAAGCTTCTCTCTTGCAAGCGGCGTGAGGCCCTTATCCACTGCGGCATCTCTGGGGAAATCACTCTTTCCCTCTTGGACCTCGAAGGGCTCTTTCATCCCCTTGGTGGGACCCAGGAATTTCCCCGCCCTACCCGTCTCAACTCGAGAGGGACAAGGGATCTGCTGCAAGGCAACAGACCCCTGTTTGCCCCTGCTAATCACCAGATGATCGTCCCCTTTCCTGCCCCTTAAGGAAAGGTTCCCTGCAGATTCGCTCGAATACCAAGAGGAGGTGCTTGCAACAGTAATGTGAGGAGGAGCATCAGGGATTTGGCCACCATTCACCAAGACCCCCAAATGCCTTGTCCATTGCACATCAACTTGAAAGCCCTGGACTCCCTTGACTGTTACCCCAATCACTCCGAGGCTCGAGGCTCGACACACTGGCATGTGTGACAGCACTTTGGACCTCGAGAGCAAGCCACAGATCCCTCTGTCCTCTCGACAAGAAGTTCCCTGCCACAACCGTCACATCCTATAGCAACCCCAATGGATCTGCTGCGACTCAAAAGGAGCCCAGTTCGCCCCTGCTAAGCTGTAGATGATAGTCCCTTTTCCTGCTCCTTAGTCTAAGGTGTCCTGGGGCTTCCGTCCCATCTGAAAAGGAAGTGCTCCCAGTAGGAAAGTCGGGAGGAGCATCTGGAATACAGCCACCATTCTCCATGACCCCAAAATGCCTTGTCCACTGCACATGAACCTGTCTGCCCTGCACTGCCTTGACTGTCATGCAGAGGCTCGACTCCCAAAACAGCTGAACGTGTGACAGCGTTTTGGGCCTCGAGGGCAAGCCACAGATCCCTGTTTCCGCTCGACATGGAGCCTGACACAGTTGCTGCAGCTGGTCAGCCAAGTAGCTGTGCACATGTCCAAGCGAGATGGGGCCTGTCTCTCCTCTGTGGGGCCCTCAGGGTTACACCAAGTCCTAGGAAAGTACGGTCCAGGAAAGTCAGGCTCCGGGCTAAGCAAATTTCGAGCACTGAGCACCGAGACGTTTAGGGAAGAATCCCCAGAGGCGTCTGGCAACTGGCATGGATTCTGTTCAATCATGAGTGCACATAGGCGAGTCCTTGGGTTCCCCATTGTAACCTGAGAGGACCATGCCACAACTTGAGAAAACTAAAGGATTCTCCCTTGCAAGTGGAGTAAGGATCTCGTCTTCTGTGGCATCTCGGGTAAAGAACCTCTTCTCTCTTGGATCTCCAGAGTGTCGTTCACATTCTTGCTGTGACACAAGAAGTTTCTCGCATCACCCATTCTCTCTCAAGGGCAACATTGAGGGTCCCGCCATGAATGTAAAGGAGCCCCTGTATCCCTGCTGAGCTCCAGATGAGGGGCCCTTTCCTGCTCTGTCGTGAAAGGGTTCCCAGCACTTCCCTCACATCCCAACAGGAGACACTCGAAACAGGACTGCCGAGAATATCATCAGGGGTCTTGCCACCATTCCCCAAGACACCCGAATACCTCGTTCACTCCAGATGAACCTGATTGCCCTGCACTGGGTTGAATGTCACCTCGAGGCTCGAATCCTGGCACACGGGCACATGTGACATACCCGCGTGGTACCTCGAGGTCCTGTCACAGATCCTTCTGTCCACTCGACGGGGAGCCTTTCACAGCTGCTGCAGCTGCAGAGACAAACGGAAGTGTACGTCTCCAGGCAAGACGAGGCCTGACTTTCCTGTGGGATTCAATGGGAACCCTAAGATTTATGTCAGCATGGTGGAGGAAAGCTCAGGTACCAGCTTCAGCCACGACGAGGACTGAGGTCTCGGCGTTGACTGGGGAGGAATCCACAAAGGCGCATGGCAACTGGGAAGAAGACTGGCCCCTCTTGAGGCCACAGGGGTTGGTCCATGGGCTCTTCATTGTAACTCGAGAAACCCTGCCGCAACTCGAAAATTACCAGAAGCTTCTCCCTTGCAAGCACGGTGAGGCCCTTATCCACTGCAGCATTTCTGGGAAAATCACCCCTTTCCTCTTCTACCTTGAAGGGCTCTTTCCCCCCCTTGTTGTGACCTAGGAATTTCTGCGCCCTGCCCATCTCAACTCAAGAGGAACAACAAGGTATCCTCTGCGACTCAACAGAGCCATGTTTGCCCGTGCTAAGTTGCAGATGAACGTCCCTTTTCCTGACCCTTAGAGAAAGGTCCCCTGGAGCTTCGCTCGAATACCAAGAGGAGGTGTTCACAATAGGAAATTTGGGAGGAGCATCAGGGATTCGGCCACAATTCTCCAAGATCCCCAAATGCATTGTCCACTGCAGATGAACTTGGCAGCCCTGCACTGCCTTGACTGTCACCCCGAGGCTCAAAGAACGACACACTGGCATGTTTGACAGCACGTTGGACCTCGAGAGCAAGCCGGAGATTCCTCTGTCTGCTCGACATGGAGCCTGACACTGCTGGTGCAGCTGGTCAGTCAAGAGGTCGTGCACGTGTCTAGGTGAGAGGAAGCCTGTCTCCTCTGTGGGAGCCTCAGGGGAACCCCAAGACCTAGGTCAGGACGGTCTAGGGAAGCTCAGGCACTGGCCTCAGCACAAGTCGAGGACAGGGCACCCAGAAACGATTGGAGAAGAATCCCCAGAGTTGACTTGCAACTCGCAAAGAGACCGTCCTCTCCTGAGGCCACAGGGGCGCGTACCTGGGCTACCCGTTGTAAGTCGAGAAACCCCGCCCCAACTCGAGAAAGAGGAGAAGCTTCTCCCTTGCAAGCGGAGTGAGGCCCTTTTCGGATAATGCGTCTTGTGGGAAATCACCCATTCCCTCTTGGACCTCGAAGGTCTCTTTTACTCCCTTGCTGTGACACAAGGAGTTCCCGGCCACAACCGTCGCACCGAAGAAGAACACCAATGGACCCGCTGCGAATCAAAAGGAGCCCAGTTTACCCATGCTAAGCTCTAGATGATAGTCCCTTTTCCTGCTCCTTATTCTAAGGTGTCCTGGGGCTGCTATCGCATCCCAAAAGGAAGTCCTCGAAGTAGGAAAATCGGGAGGAACATCTTGGGATCGGCCACCATTCTCCAAGACACCCAAATGCCTTGTCCACTGCAGATGAACCTGTCTGCCCTGGACTGCCTCGACTGTCACCTCGAGGCCCAACGCCCGAAACACCTGCACGTGTAACAGCACTTTAGGCCTCGAGGGAAAGCCACAGATCCCTGTGTCCACTCGACATGGAGCCTGACACTGCTGTTGCAGCTGGTCAGGCAAGTAGCCGTGCACGTGTCCAGGTGACAGGAAACCGGTCTCCGCTGTGGGAGCCTCAGAGGAATCCTCAAGATCTAGGTCAGGAGGGTCAAGGGAAGCTCAGGCACTGGCCTCAGCACAAGTCGAGGACCGGGCACCCAGAGACGATTGGAGAGGAATCCCCAGAGGTGACTGGCAACTGGCTCGGAGACTCTCCTTTCTTGAGGCCCCAGGGGTGCCTCCCTTTGCTCCCCGTCCTAACTCGAGAAACATGGTCAAAAGTCTAGAAACACCAGAAGCTTCTCCCTTGCAAGCGGGGTGAGGCCCTTATCTGCTGTGATGGCTCAGGGGAAATCACCCCTTCCCTCTTGTACCTCGAAGGGCTCCTTCACCCTTTTGCTGTGACCCAAGAAGTTCCCCACCCCACACTTTGAAGAGCCGGAGGCTGCTCTGCCCCTATAGCAAAACAAGATTTGTGTGCGTAGATGGACGGGAAGCTCCTGTCCTCTTTCCATGTGGAGACCCTGGACGGAGTCACGTGTTGCGAGTGGGCTTTCACAGGCACAGCCCATGCTCCAGACCCCCAGGTTCTTGTCAGAGTGGGTGGGCATATCGGGGGCTTTGGTTTGTGGCCCTTGGATGCAGTGGGGAGTAGAATCCATCCTGGGCTCATGGGCTCTCAGCAGTGCCAAAAGAAGTAACTGCCCGGGAACTCCCCTAGGTCCCTTTGATGTGGCTGCACAGGCCCGGTTTCCCAACCTTTCTTACCTTCCAATCTGCTCTGGAATTTCCCACCTTTTCACATTCCACAGGTCCCTTGTCCTCAATAGGCCTGGTGTCTTTGGAAAGAGAAGCCTCAACTCTCGATCTCCCCTCAGTGAATCCCTGGGTCCTGCACCTGTAGCACCCACTGCTGTAGGGAAAGGACTTGGAATTGGAATCTGGTTGTAATGAGAGGCCAAAGCTAGAGCTGTGAGAAAATAGTAGGTTACCCATCGCCAGCATTTTGATGCCTGTATTCGGGGGCAGAAAGCTTCCCAGAGAATCACAAAGAATATCCAGCATAGGATTCACTCTGACTGCCACGTGAAAGATGGGTGGTGTGAGTCCAACCTTTGTTCCAGGCACAGACCCAGCTCTGGGGTCTCCTTCCTGTGTAGCTCAGCACCCCTCCCCACATACTCACATGCCCAGCCCCAGCCTCCTCAATTCTGTGCTCTGCCATGCTGGGCTGCAGGTCCTCCTGATGATTCAGAGGCAGGGGTTCTTGGGGCTCACGGTCAGAGCCAGGTGTGCTAACCTCCATTGCAGCTTGAGACTGGGCCTCGGGGTGTGTTCTGGGTGGTGTTTTTGAAGCAGGCCTTTCCCACTTCCTCTTCATTCCCAGTTGGGCAGATTCCTCCATGGGCACGTTCACTTGGAGAGGCAGGGGGCTGGAGATCTGACGCCTCCATTGGGAGGTGAATTGGGTGTCCCCCTCATTGGCCACATCAACTGGGAAGATCTGAAATGACACTGACCATCAGTCAGCCCTGCCTGGAGTCTATTGATCTGGGCCTCACCAGTATGGCAGCTGCTTCTGCCCCCTCGAAATTCTGCTACCAGTAGAAACATGTGCCTGCTCAGGAACCCACCCTGGATGAAGCAGAAGCCCTTGAGGGCATGGGGTTTTCTTGTGCAGCTGGTGCTACCTGGACTTTCTCCATGCCACCTACTTTGCTCTCCCCTTGGCTGTGGACACGCCCAGCCCACAGACTTCTGAGCCACACCCACAGGGGCTTGCTTGAAGCAGAGATACCCCAGGAAAACCCCATCCACACACACAGGGAAAGCACTCATGGTTAACCTGGTGGGATGTGAGAGGGGGCCTGACCCAGGCTGGAGCTCCTATGTTACCTTTCTGTTCCTTTGGGCAAAGGGCCAGAGGCCTCTTGGGGGGTCCTGAGGCAACAGCAAGTTCGTTCCCACACACTCTGCCTGTGAGCTCTCCCGAGGCCCCTGTTTCTGGGAAGGGGCAAACAGCAAAGAATCCTGGCTTCCCATGAGCTTGCTCGGGGCTCCTCTCAGCTGTGAGGCCTGGGGATCTGGTTTCCGTGTTCTGTTGGGTTCTGTTGCCAGGAAGTGACGTCATATCCTGTTTCCCTGCTGAGATCCCTTACACAAAGCTCCCCAAGAGAATCTCTGGCTTTCTGTCTGTTCATGCAACCCCTTAGACCATGTGCAGGCACAGTCATCCACACTGCTCACCCCACAGTTTTGGCAGGCCTGGGTGCAGCCTGGACCTGAGCTCTGAGGCACAGCTCTTTCAGACAGGCTCTTCTCATCTGTGGTGTGGCCCTTGACAAACCATATGCCTCTCAGGGATTCCATAGTCTCTCCATTTGCAGCGTTGGTTCAATCTCTCATCTACTGCCTTGATCTGTCAGCCTACTACACCTAAATGCCTTTCAACCTGGGGCGGGTATCACAGGGAGCTTTTTCCCTGGGACTTCCCAAAGGCAAGATTCAATACATGGCTGACCTAGCATAGAATGGGGCAGAAGCAGGCCTGGATGGGCTCTGGGTCCTCAAAAAGTCACTCACTCCCCTTCCTGCCTGTTTTGAGACAAGCCCCCCTTCCCCCAGTGGAGGAATGAAAGTAAGACTAGAAGGTCACCTTCTCTTATTAAAAGAAGACCTAACTTTCTGGTCCTCTTTTTTCCATTGAGATTTTGGATCAAGTGCCCCATCTCGGTTTTTATGAGTGGCTGTGCCTATAATTGCTCCCTGCTTTCTATTACTCTCATAAGCTTGGGTCATTTTCCCACTTCTTCAGTGGATGGGCATTGTCATTGATTCTAACGTACAGAGATATTTATGAAAAGGTCTGTAAAATCTACTAAATTCCTCTGTCTTGTTCAGTGTCTCTCTCTAGAAATGCCTTTCTTTTTCATTCGAAATTCAGTCTTTGTCCTCTTTTATCTCTTTCTCTCTGTGTCTCCTTTGGATGGATGGATGCATCTGAATTCACATGGATATTGTTAGCTTTGGGTTAGGTTTTAGGAATAGGTTAGAGTAAGATCAAGTGTTTAGGTTGGAGTTGGTGTTGGGGGATGGGACAAGGATGGTGTGTTTTTTTTTGGAGACTTTAGTGCTGTTTCTTCTTAGTCTATTTTACATAGGAACCGCTTATCAGATACATCACTTGCAAGTCATCTCTTATTTTCAGTTTCCTATCTTTTTGATTTGTGAAATCTTGATTCCCTGGTGGCTCAGATGGCAAAGTGTCTACCAGGAATGTGCGAACCTGGTTTGATCACTGGGAAGGGACGTTCCCTGGAGAAGGAAATGGCAACCCACTCCAGTCCTCTTGCTGAGAAAATTCCATGGATGGAGGAGTCTGTTGGGATAGAGCCCATGTAGTAACAAAGAGTCAGACACGACTGAGCCACTTGGCTTTACTTGTGGTTGGCACACAGATTTGTAGTTTCAACATCAGTAAAAGTTGTGTTGGGTGCAGGAGGACCGAGAACTCCATGGTCAAGGACAGGAGGAGCGGCCCTTATGAGACATCCCTCGTTCAAGGTAAGCATCATTGGCTGTACTTTGCTGGGGCAACCCTGAAGAGATACCCCACTACCAAGGTAAGAGTACCTGAAGTAAGATGGTAGGTGTTGTGTGATGGCATCAGATGGCAGACACACTGACAACTAACCAATCTGATCACATGCACCACAGTTTTGGTAACTCGATAAAACTAGGCCATGCATGAGGGGTCACCCAAGGCAGACGGGTCATGATGGAGAGGGCTGACAAAATGTGGTCCACTGGAGAAGGGAATGGCAAACCACTTCAGTATTCTTGCGTTTAGAAAAACGTGAACAGTATAAGAAGGCAAAATGAGAGGGTACTGAAAGAGGAACTCGGAGGTCAGTCAGTGCCCAATATGCTACTGGAGATCAGTGTGGAAATAACTTCAGCAAAACTGAAGTGATGGAACAAAAGCAAACCCAATACCCCGTTGTGGATGTGACTGGTGAAATAAGCAAGGTCCCATGGTGTAAAGAGCAATATTGCATAGGAACCTGGAATGTTAGGTTCAGGAATCAAGGCAAAGTGGAAGGGTTAAACATGGGATGGCAAGAGTGAACATAGACATTCTAGGAATCAGCGAACTACAATGGACTGGTATCGGAGTCCAGCCCGGTGGATCCAGGGTGATTCGAACCTGGGAACGGAGTCAGCGTCCTTGGAAAAATACGTATATAATTACAGATATTTAGAGAGATTAGAAATGGATCGTGTAGTAGAAAAATTAGTGGAGAAAAAGTCGCTGCATAACTTCGTTTATGTGGAATAGCATCCATGCTCCAGATGGGAATTCAGTCAGAAAAACGGGGAGCAGAAAAGAAGGCCATGAGGAATCATTCTTTCTGGAAACTGATCTGATTTCTTTACCTTTGGGTTTGCTTATATACCTTTTGTTACACATACGGATGAATACAGAGTCACGCGTGGGTCAGTAGTCCTGACCTTATTAAAATCAGTTGCTTCACATAAAAAATGTCTTAGGGGTTTTACATCATCTTCAAGCCATTTCTGCCTGCTGACATTTACAACATTTTCTTTCTGATAACCAAGAAGGGTGTAGTGAGTTACAATCAAGAAATGAATTTCTTTAAACCAAGGTTAACATGATTAATCTTAAAGCTTAATTCGTATTTCTCCTATATACTTATTCCTCCTATATGCTTAAAGGTTAATGCTCATTCTCCTATATGCTAATTATATTCATTATAAGGACAGGGAATATGGAGATTTAGCAGCAAACATCAGCCCAACAAACAATAATCCTTTCACCAATGTTCCTGTTAAAATCTACTTAGTCTTAAAATAGTGATAAAGTTACATTTTCGCATAGTAAGGAGAGAGTGATTTATAACAAAGTACAGTGATCTATTACAAAAGAGAAAGTCCATTTCCTCAAGAAGTCTAGTATTGCTAACCTTAAAAATTACTATATGTCATCTTCTATATTCCAAATACATTGATTAATATATTCCCAGGTGCATAGGAATATGGAGGTCTGGCAGCAATCATTGACACAACAAGAAGAAAAAGCCCTATTAAAATTAAGACCCTCAAAATACTCCAAAGATCTCTGTGCTGTTTATGGTTGAGAGGTAGTAAACAATCATGTGTTATCAGAGAGGTTTAACCTGAGAGCTCTTATGCCATCTAGGGCATTAAATTAGCAGCAATTATTCACACAACAGATGAAAAAACGCTTCACCAATATAATTCACAACCAACCCACTGTACTAGTAATTTCTAACTTCCCATAAGAATTTGCCTTTAGGAAGTCTAAAACATCATGTGCCACTCAAAGTTGGGACTGACCCACCTGACCCCACAAAAGAGGGATACCGAGGGTCATGCCTCGACTCAAGAGGAGCCTCCTTTTCCCCTGCTCAGCTCCAGATGAGGATCCCTTTCCCTGCTCCATTGGGAAAGAATGCCAGGGGCTCCTCTCTCATCCCAAGAGGCGGTGCACTCACCAAGAGATTCGGAAGGACTCCAGGAGTCGAGCCCCCATTCCCCAAGACCCCCAAATGTCTCAGTCCACTCCAGAGGAACCTTGTTGCGCTGCACTACCTCGACTGTCCCCCGGAGGTTCGACTGGCTCGTGTGACAGACCTGTGGCACATCGAGGGAAAGCAAGAGATCCCTGTGTATGCTCACAATAGAATCCTGACACTGCTGCTGCAGCTTGGGAGGAAAGCGTTCGTGCACGTCTCCACGTGAGACAAAACCTGACTCCACTTTGGAGGCTCCAGGGGAGCCCCAAGACCCATGTCAGCATGGGCGAGGAAAGCTCAGGCTCTGGCCTCAACCCCAGATGAGGACTGAGGACCCGGCTCTGACTGACAAGAAATCCCCAGAGGCCCCTCGCAAGTGGCAAAAAGACTGGCCTCTCTTGACGCCACAAAAGCGGTTCCCTCAGATCCTCGTCATAACTCGAGAGGACCCAGCCGCAACTCGAGAAAAAAGAGGAGCTTCTCCCTTGCAGGTGGGCTGAGGATCTTGTCCGGTGTGGCGTCTTGAGGGAAATCTCCCCTTCCCTCTTGAACCTGGAAAGAGTCCTTCACACCCTTGTTGCGACCCACAAAGTTCTCCGTTCCACCCGTCCACACTCGAGAGGAAGAAGGAGGGTACCGCCACGACTCAAGAGGAGCCCAGTTTTGCCTGCTCAGCTCCAGATGAGGGTGCCTTTCCCTGCTCCACCGGGGAAAGATTCTTGGCACTCCCGTCGCTTCCCAATAGGAGAGGCTCCCCACAGCAGTGTCTAAAGGAATTCCAGGGGTCGTGCTACTATTCCCCAAGAACCCCAAATATCTCAGTCCACTCCAGATGAATCTAATTGCCCTGCACTGCCACGACTGTCACCAGGAGGACTGACTCACACCATGCTGGCAATTGTGACAGCTCTGTGGCACTCAAGGGATAGTCAGAGATCCCTGTGTCCTCTCGATGGGCAGATGGACACTGCTGCCTCAGCTCAGAAGGAAAGCAGTTGTGCACGTCACCAGGTGAGAGGAGTCCTGACACCCCTGTTGAGGCTCCAGGAGAACCCAAAGACCCATGTTAGCACGGGCCACGAAAGTTAAGGCTCCAATCTCAGCTGCAGATGAGGACTGAGGACCCAGCACCGAGTGGGGAGGAATCAGGAGAGGTCCCACGAAACTCACACGGAGACTGGCCTCTCCTGAGGCCACAGGTGCAAGTCCTTGGGGTCAAGGTCGTAACTCAAAAGGACCTCGCCGAAACTTGAGAAAAAAAAAAAAAGGAGCTTCTGCCATGCAAACGGGCTGAGCCCTTGTCTGTTGCAGCGTCTCAGGGGAAATCACCCCTTTCCTATTGAACCTCGAAAATGTCCTGCACAACCTTGCTGCAGCCTATGAAATTCCCCGACCCACAAGTATCTTTCATGAAGAACACCGGGGGTTTTCCGTGATTAAAGAGGTGCCCCGTTTTCCACTGCTAAGCTCCATATCAGAGTCCCTTTCCATGTCCTGTCATAAAAGGATTCCCGGCACTCCCCTCTCATCCCAAGATGAGGTGCTCTTCCCAGAATAGTCGGGAGGAGTTCCAGGGGTCGTGGCACAATTCCCCAAGATCCCCAAATGATTCAGTCCACTCCACACTAACTTGGTTGCCCTGAGCTGCCTCGACTCAGCCCCAGGATCTATTCACGCCATGCTGGCACGTGTGACAGCCCAGTGGCACCTCAAGGGAAAGGTTAAATTACCTGTATCCGCTCGAATGGGAAACCTG
The DNA here is from genome assembly GCA_006408755.1 of Eudorcas thomsonii. NCBI lineage: Eukaryota > Metazoa > Chordata > Mammalia > Artiodactyla > Bovidae > Eudorcas > Eudorcas thomsonii. Next base: position 131,058 of record SJYE01001202.1, read on the forward strand.
AAACTGCTGCTGCAGCTCGGGATGAAAAGAGTCATGCATGTTTCCTCATGACATGAGACCTGAATCCCCTGTTGAGGCTCCAGAGGAAATCCAAGACCCATGGCAGCATGGATGATGAAAGCTCAGGCTTCAGCCTCAGCTCCAGATGAGGACTGAGGACCCAACACCGATTGGGAAGGAATTTCCAGAGGACCCTGGCAACTCGCTCGGAGACTGGCCTCTGCTGAGGCCACAGGAAAGGTCCTGAGGTTCGCAAAATAACTCGAGAGGACAACACCACAACTCGAGAAAATCTTGGAGCTTCTCCCCTGCAGGCAGGGTGAGGCACTTGTATGCTGCGGCTTCTCAGGAAAAATCGTCTCTTCCCTCTTGAACCTCAAAAATGTCCTTCACATCTTTTCTTCGACCCATGAATTTTTCCGATCCAAACGTACTCCTCGAGAGGAATACCGAGGGTTCCGCCGTGATTATCCCCTGCTCAGCTCCAGATGAGGGTTCCTTTCCCTGCTCCATCAGGAAAGGATTTCCGGTGCTCCCCTCTCCTCCCAACAGGAGGCACTGTCCCCAGGAGTGTCTAGAGGAATTCCAGGGGTTGTGTGACCAATTGCCAAGACCCCCAGATTTATCAGTTCACTCCAAATGAATCTTATTGCCCTGCACTGCCTCGACTATCACCCTGAGGATCGACTCACGCCACACTGGCACATGTGACAGCCCTGTGGCACCTCAGGGGCAAGCCACAGATCCCTGTGTCCACTCGAATGGGAAGCCTGACACTTCTGCTGCAGCTCAGATGCTAAGAGGCCGTGCACGTCTCCATGGGAGACGAGGGCTGACTCACCTGTGGAGGCTCCAGGGGAACCCCAGGACACAGTCAGCACAGGCGAGGAAAGCTCAGTCTTTGGCCTCAGCAACGGACGAGGGCTGAGGACCTGGCATCGACTTGGGAGGAATTTCCAGAGACCCATCGCAACTTGCACAGAGACTGGTTTTTCCTGAGGGCACAATAGCGGGTCCCTGAGGTCCTGAATTAACTCTAGAAGGCTCCATCCCAACTGGAGAAAAACATGGAGCTTCGCCCCTGCAGGCGGGGTGAGATCTTCGTCCAGTGTGGCGTCTCGGGGGAAAACACCCCTTCTATCTTGAACTTGGAAAAGGTCATTCACACCCTTGCAGCGATCCACGAAGTTCCCCAACACATCCTTCCTCACCAGAGAGGAACACTGAAGGTCTGCACTGAATCAGGAGTAGCTCGNCAGGAGTAGCTCGGTGTTTCCCTACTCATCTCCAGATGAGCGTCCCTTTCCCTGAACCACTGGGAAAGTAATCGCGGCGCTAGGCATCCCAAGAGAATGCATTCTCCCCAGGAGAGTCGGGAGGTACTCTAGAGGACTTGCCACCATCTCCAAGACCCCCAAATATCTCAGTCTTCTCCAGATGAACCTGATATTCCTGCACTGCCTCGACTGTCACACTGAGGATCGACTCACGTCACGCTAACGCGTGTGACAGCCCTGCGACACCTCGAGGGAAAGCCTCAGATACCTGTGCCCACTTGATGGGAAGCCTGACACTGCTGCTGCAACTCGGTGGGAAACGGACACGCACATCTCCACAAAAGACAAGGCCTGAATGCCCTGTGCAGTTTTCAGAGGAACCCCAAGGCCCATATCAGCAATGGCGAGGAAAACTCAGGCTCTGATCTCAGATCCAGATGATGACTGAGGACCCGGCATCAACTGTTCTGTAATCATCAGATGCTCCTCGCAACTCGCGCGGGACTGTCCTCTTGTGAGGCCACAGGTCGGGTCCCTGAGGTCCCTGGCATCACTCGAGAGATCCCGACACACCTCGAAAAAAACCAGGAGGTTCTCACCTGCAGGTGTGTTTAAGCTGTGGTACCCTGCAGCGTCTTAGGGGGAAATCACCCCTTCCCTCTTGAACCTCCAAAGAGTTCTTCACACCCTTGCTGCGACACACAGGGTTCCAAGACATACCGGACCCCACAAGAGAAAAACACTGAGGATTCCATACTACTCAAGAGCAGCCCCATTTTCCCCTGTTCCGCTACAGATGAGAGTCCCTTTCCCTGCTTCCATGGGAAAGGATACCCAGCGCTTCCCTTGCATCCCAGGAGGAGGCACTCTCTCCAGGAGAGTCAGAAGAAAATACAGGGGTCATGCCACCATTTCCAAAGATCTCCACATGTCTCAGTCCACACCAGATGAATAGGATTGCCCTGCACTGCCTCGACTGTCAACCTAACGATTGACTCACGCCACGGTGGCATGTGTGAAAGCCTTGTGGCACCTCGAGGGAAAGGCAAAGATCCCCGTGTCCACTCGACGGGAAGACTAACACTGCTGCTGCAGCATGGGAGGAAAGCAAACATGCACTGTCTCCCTGTGAGACGAGGCCTGACTCCCATGTGGAGACTCCAGGAGAACACCAAGACACATGTCAGCACGGGCGAGGAAACTCAGGCTCAGGCCACAAATCCAGATGAGAACTGATGATGCAGCACCTACTGGGTAGGAACCCCTAGAGGGCCCTCGCAAGTCGCACAAAGACTAGCCTCTCCTGAGGCCACAGAGCACGTCCCTGGGGCCCTGATTAAACATGAAAGACCCTGCTGCAACTAGAGAAAATCCAGCAGCTTTTCCCCTGCAAGTTCAGTCAGGATCTTGTCCACTGCAGCGTCTCAGGGGAAATCACCCCTTCCTTCTTGGACCTAGAAAGGCTGCTTCACACTCTTGCTGTGACCCACGAAGTTCTCCAACCCATCCGACCCCACTCGAGAGGAACACCGAGGGTCCCGCCACCAACTGGAAACGCATCCCGAGAGGACCCTCGCTACTCCCACAGAGATTGGCCTCTCCTCAGGCCACAGGGGCGGTTTCCTGGGTTCACAGTTGTTACTAGAGAGGACACCTCCGCAACTCAGAAAAACCAAGAGGATCACCGATTTCCCCTGCTAAGCTTTAGATGAGGGTACCTTTCCCTGCTCTGCTGGGAAATGATTCCCAGTTCTCCCCTAGCATCCCAAGAGGAGGCATTTAACCAAGGAAGGCGGGGGAACTCCAGGGGTCGTGCCACCATTTGCCAAGACCGCAGATGCCTTAGTCCACTCCAGATAAACCTGATTGCCCTGCACTGCCTCGACTGTCACCATAGGATTGACTCACACCACGCTGGCATGTTTGACTGTCACGTGACAAATACAGGGCAAGACACAAATCCCTGTGTCCACTCAATGGGGAGCCTGACACTGATGCTGCTGTTCAGGAGGAAAGCAGCCGTAAATGTCTCCACACGAGATGAGACCTGACTCCACTGTGGAGGCTCCAGGGAATCCCCAAGACCCATGTCAGCACGGGCGAGGAAAGCTCAGGCTCTGGCCTCAGCTCCAGACGAGGACTGAGGATGTGGCGCCAACTGACGCAGAATCCCCAGAGGACCATCTCAACTCACATGGAGACTGGCCTCTCCTGAGGCCACAGGGGCGGGTCCCTCATGTCCCTGCAGTAACTCGAGAGGACCCCTCCGCAATTTGGGAAAACAAGCAGCTTCTCTCCTGCAGCAAGTGAGGCCCTTGTGGTTCGTGGCTTCTCGGGGGAAATCACCTCTTTCCTCCTGGACCTCAAAGGGCTCTTTCACACACTTGTTATGACCCGCGAAGTTCCCCGAACCACCCTTCACTTTGAAAGGAACACCGAGGATCCTGCCTTGACTCAAGAGGTGCCCCGTGTTCCTCTCCTCAGCTCCAGATGAGGGTCACTTTCCGTCCTATATCGGGAAATGATTCAACGCCCTTCCCTCGCATTCCAAGAGCAGGTGCTCTCCCGTGGATTGTGAGGAAGAACTCCAGGCCTCGTTCCACCATTTCCCAAGTCCCCCAAAAGCTTCAGTCCACTCCAGATGAAACTGATTGCCCTGCGCTGCCTGGAATATTACCCGGAGGACCAACTCATGCCACTCTTGCACGTGTGACAGCACTATGGCACCTCGAGGGCAAGAAACAGATCCCTGTGTCCGATTGTCGGGAATCCTGACACTGCTGCTGAGGCTCAGGAGGAACTCGGGTGTACACTTCTCCACGTAAGAAGAAGCTTCACACCCCTGTGGAGGCTCCAGGCAACCCCAAAATGAAGTCAGCACAGGTGAGGAAAGCTCGGACTCCGGCCTCAGCTCCATAAGAGGACTGAGGACTCGGCGTCGACTGGGGATGAATCCCGAGAGGCATCTTGCAACTCGCACAGAGACTGCCCTCACCAGAGACCACAGGGGCGGGTCCCTAGGGTCTGCTTCAACTCAATAGGATCCCGCCGAAACACAAGAAAAACCAAGAGCGTCTTCCCTGAATGCAGGTTGAGGCCCTTTTCCACTGCGGCGTCTCTGGGGAAATCACCCCTTCCGTCTTTGACCTCGAAAGGCTCCTTCACACCCTTGCTGTGACCCACGAAGTTCCTCGACCCATCAGTCCCCACTCAAGAGGAACACCGAGGGTTTTGCCATGACTCAAGGCAGCCCTGTTTTACCCTGCTTATCTCCAGATGAGGTTCCCTTTCTTTGCTCTGCTGAGAAGGTTTCCCTCACTTCCCTAGCATCTGAAGGTGGCACTCGACCCAGGAAACTCGATCAGAACTCCATGGGTCATACCACCATTCCCCAAGACCCGCAAATGCCTCAGTCCACTCCAGATTAACCTGAATGCCATGAACTGACTCGACTCTCACCCCTAGGATCAACTCAAGTTTGGCTGGCAAGTGTGACAGCCCTGAGGCACGTTGGGGGCAAGCCACAGATCCGTGTCCTCTCGACAGGAAGACTGACTCTGCTGCTGCAACTTGAGAGGAAAGCGGCCGTACATGTCTCCACATGACACAAGGCCTGACTCCATTGTAGAGGTTCCAGGGGAACCCAAAAACCCATGTCCGCATGGGTATGGAAAGTTCAGCGTCTGGCCTCCGATTTAGACAAGGACTGAGGACCTGACACAGACTTAGGCAGGAATCCCCATAGGGCCCTCGGAACTTGCACAGAGACAGGCCTCTCCTGAGGCCACAGGGGCGGGTCCCTGCAGGACAAAACATACCTCGAGGGGACCCCACCGGAACTCGAGAAAAACCAGGGGCTTCTACCCTGCAGGCAGGGTGAGGCCCTCAACTGCCGTGTCGTCTCAGGGCAAATCACACCTTTCCTCTTGGACGTTGAAAGGCTCCTTCACAAGCTTACTGTGACCCAAAAAGTTCCCTGACCCACGTGCCAACACGAAAAAACAATGAGGCACCTGCTGCCACACAAGAGGAGCCCCCATTCCCCTGCTCAGCTCCAGATGAGGGTCCTTTTCCCCGGTCCGTCAGGAAAGGATTCCCAGTGCTCCCCTCGCATTCCCAGAGGAGGTGATTGCAACAGGAGACTTGGGAGGAACACCAGGGGTCGTGCCACCATTTCCCAAGACTCTCAAATGGCTCGTCCACTCTAGATGGAACTGACAGCCCTGCACCGCCTCGACTGTCACCCCGAAGATCGACTCACTCCACGCTGGCAAGTGTGTCAGACCTGGGCTACACTGAGTGCAAGCCACAGATCCCTGTGTCCACTTGAAGGAGAGCCTGACATTGCTGCTGCAGCTCGGGAAGAATGTGGCAGTGCATGTCTCAACGTGAGACGTGGCCTGACACCGTTGCGGGGGCTCCAGGGTAACCCCAAGTCCCATGTCAGCATGGTCGAGGAAAGTTCAGAGTCTGGCCTCAGGTTCCGACGAGTGCCAAGGACTCGGCACAGACTGGGGAGGAATCCCAGAGGCCCCTCACTATTTGTACGGAGACTGGAATCTCCTGAGTCCACAGGGGTGGTCCCTGTGGTCCCCGCCACAACTCGAGAAAAACCAGGAGCTTCTCCCCTGAGGCGGGGTGAGGTCCTTGTCCTCTTAGGTATCTCGGGTTAAATCACCCCTTCCCTCTTGAATCTGGAAACGCTCCTTCACACCCTTGCTGTGACTCACGTATTTCCCGACCCACTTGTAGCCACTTGAGAAAAACACCCGAGGGTACCACCATGACTCAAGAGGAGCCCTGTTTTCCCCTTCCCACCTTCATGTGAGGGCCCCTTTCACTGCTACATCAGAAAAGGATTCCCGACGGTCCCCACGCATCCCAAGAGGAGGTGCTTGCAACAAGGGAGTCGGAAGACACACCAAGGGCCATGCCACCATTCCCCAATACCGCAATATGCCTTGTCCACTCCAGATGAAGATGAATGTCCTGCACTGCCTCTATTGTCACACTGAGGTTTGACTCACACCACGCTGGAACGTGTGACAGCCCTGGGGTACCTTGAGGGCAAGACCCAGTTCCCTGTGTCTGCTAGACGGGGAGACTGACACTGCTGCTGCCGCTTGGGAGGAAAGCTACCATACACGTCTCCATGTAAGATTAGGCCTGACACCCCTGTGTGTTTTCCACGGGAACCCACAGACCCATGTCAGCTCAGGAAAGGAAAGCTCAGGGTCTGGCCTCAGCTCAGGAGGAGGACTGCCAACTTTATGCCTATTCGGAAGAAATCCCTAGAGGAGCCTCGCATGGTTACTGGCCTCTCTTGAGGCCACAGTGGCAGACCTCAGGGGTCCCTGTCGTAACTCAAGAGGACCCCTCCACAACTCGAGAAAAACCAGGAGCTTCTCCCCTGCAGGAGAATCACGCCTTTGTCCGCTATGGCACCTTGGGGGAAATCACCCCTTCCCTCTTGGACCTCGAAAGGCTCCTTCACACCCTTGCTGTGACCCACGATGTTCCCCGACCTACCCATCCTCACTCGAGAGGAACACCGAGGATCCCGCCGCGACTCAGAAGGAGCCCCGTTTTCCACTGCTCTGCTCCAGATAAGGGTCCCTTATCCTGCTCCGTCAGGAAAGGATTCTTGGCGCTCCCCTCGCATCCCAAGAGGATGAACTTGCACCAGGGGTCGGGAGGAACACCAGGGATCATTCCACCATTTCCCAAGATTGCTGAATGCCCCATCCACTCCAGATGACCTTGACTGCCATGCACTGCTTCGACTGTCATGCGGAGGACCGACTCACACTACACTGGCACGTGTGACATCTCTGGGGTACCATGAGGCAAGCCACAGATTCCTGTGTCCACTCGACGGGGAGCCTGTCATTGCTGCTGCAGCTCGCTTTGAAAGCAGCCGTGCATGTCGCCTTGCGAGATGAGGTGTGATCCCCTGTGGGTTCTCTAGGGGAACCCACAGACCCATGTAATCACAGGCAACCAAAGCTCAGGCTCCGTCCTCAGCTCCAGACGAGGACTGAAGACCCAACACCGAATTGGAAGGGATCTCCAGAGGCCCCTTGATACTGGCACGGAGACGGGCCTCTCCTGAGGACACAGCGGCAGGGCTCAGGGGTCCCTATTGTAACTCGAGAGGACACAGCCACAAATTGAAAAAACCAGGAGCTTCTGCCCTGAGGGTGGGGTGAAATCCTTGTACACTGCGGCCTCTAGGGGGAAATCATACCTTCCCTCTTGGACCTTGAATGACTCCATTACACCCTTGCTCTGACCCACGAATTTCCCCTACATACACATCCCCACTCAAGAGGAGTACCGAGGATCCCACCACGACTCAAGATGAGCCCCGTTTTCACCTTCTGAGCTCCAGATTATGGTCCGTTTACCTGCTATGTAAACGGTTTCCAGGTGCTACCCTCGCATGCCAAGAAAAGGCAATCGCGCCAGTAGTGTTGAGAGGAACACCAGGGGTCATGACACCATTCCCTAGGACCCCAAATACCTCCTCCATTCCAGATGAACCTGACTGCACTGCACTGCCTCGACTGATCCCAAGGATCAACTCACGCCACGCTGCACATGTAACAGCACTGGGGTACCTTGAGGGCAAGGAACAAATCACTGTGTCCGCTCGACGGGGAGCCTGACACTGCTGCTGTATCTCAGGATGAAAGCGGCCGTACATGTCTCCACGGGAGATGAGGCCTGACTTCCATGTGGGGGCTCCAGGGGCAACCCAAGACACATGTCAGCATGGACGAGGAAATCTCAGGCTCCCCCCTCAACTCCAGAATAAGACTGAGGACATGCGGCCGACGGGGGGGGGGGGATTAACAGAGGCCCCTTGCAACTCTCACGGAGACTGGCCTCTCGTGAGGCCACAAGGGCGGGTCGCTGGGGCCCCTGTCTTAAATAGAGAGGACCCTGTTTAAACTCGAGAAAAACCAGGAGCTTCTCCACTGCAGGCGGGGTGAATATCTTATGCACCAGGGCGTATCAGGAGAAATCACCCCTTCCCTCTTAGACCTCGAAAGTCTGATTCACAACCTTTCTGTGAGCCATGATTTTCCCCGACACAACTGTTCCCCCTCGAGAGGAACACCGAGGGTCCTACCGTGAGTCAAGAGGAGCCCCGTTTTCCCCTGCTCAGCTCCAGAGGAGGGTCCATTTCCCAGCTCCTAAGGGAAAGGATTCCCATCGCTCCCCTTGCATCCCAAGAGGATGAGCTCGCACCAGAAGAGTGGGGAGGAACACCAGGCATCTGCCACCATTCCCCAAGACCCCCAAATGCCTCATCCACCCCAGATGAACCTGACTGCCTTACACTGCCTCGACTGTCAACGATACGATCGACTCTCAACACGCTGGCACGTGTGACAGCCCTGGGTTACTTTGAAGAAAGCTCAGGCACCGGCCTCAGCACAAGTCGAGTACTGAGCACCCTGAGATGATTGGGGAGGAATCCCCAGAGGTTCCTGGCAACTGGCATGGAGACTGGCCTCTCCTGAGGCCACAGGGTCAAGTCCCTGGCCTCTCCTTTGTAACTCGAGAGGACTCCACAACAACTTGAGAAAAACCAAAGATTCTGCCCTGCAAGAGAGATGGGGACCTTGTCAGCTCTGGCGTCTCAGGGAAAATCACTCCTTCTCTATTCGACCACAAAACGATCGTTCACCTGCTTGCTGTGAACCAGGAAGTTCCCCGCCACACCCGTCCACCTCAAAGGGAACCCCGTTATCCCCTGCTGAGCTCCTGATGAGGGCCCCTTTCCTGCTCTGTCGGGAAAGGGTTCTCAGCTCTCCCCTCTCATACCAACAAGAAACACTGTCACCAGTACAGTCGGGAGAGGCATCAGGGATATTGCCACAGTTCCCTAAACCCCCCAAATACCTAGTTAACACCAGATGAACCTGACTGCCCTGCACTGCATTGGCTGTCACCCCGAGGCTCCAATCGTGATACCCTGACACATGTGACATCCCTGGTTAGGACCTCGAGGGCAAGTCACAGATCCTTATGTCCACTTGATGGTGAGCTTTACACTGCTGCTGTAGCTGCGGAGGCAAGCGGCAGTGCACATCTCCAGATGAGACGAGGCCAGAAGCATGATTCTCCCTGCAAGCGAGTTGAGGATCTTGTCCGTGCTGGCGACTCAGGAGAAATCACTCCTTCTCTCTTGGACCTCAAAGGGTTTTTTCACCCCCTTGCTCTGACCCAAGAAGTTCCCTGTCACAACCGTCTCAACTCTAGAGGAACCCCTAGGGGCCCGCTGTGACTCAAGAGAATACCCGTTTGCCACTTTTAAGCTACAGAAGATGGTCCCTTTACCGGCTCCTAAGGGAAGGTTTCCAAGGGCTTCCCTCGTATCCCAATAGGAGGTGAACGCACCAGGAAAGTCAGGAGCAGCATCAGGGTTTGAGTTATCATTCCCCAACACCCCCAAATACCTTGTCCACTGCAGATGAACCTGACTGCCCAGCACTGCCTTGACTGTTCGGAGAAGCTCGACCCCAGACACCCTGGAAAGTGTGATAGCATATTGGACCTCGAGGTCAAGCCAGAGATCCCTGTGTCCGCTCGATATGGAGCCTGACACTGCTGCTGCAGCTGTTCAGACAAGTAGCCGTGCACGTGTCCAGGCGAGACGAGGCCTGTCTCCTCTGTGGGGGCCTAAGGGGTACCTCAAGACCTATGTCAGGAAGGTCGAGGAAAGCTCAGACTTCGGCTTCCGCACAAGTCGAGGACTGAGCACCGAGTCGATTAGGGAAGAATCCGCAAAGGCGCCTGGCAACTGGTACGGAGACTGTCCAAGCCTGAGGCCCAGGGGCGAGTCCCTGGGTTCCCCGTTGCAACTCGAGAGACCCGGACGCAACTTGAGATAAACCAAAAGATACACCCCTGCAAGCGTGGTGAGGACCTTGTCTGCTATGGCGTCTCGGGCGAAAGCACCTCTTCTCTCTTGGACCTCAAAAGGGTTGACCACCTTCTTGCTGTGACCCTAGAAGTTTCCCGCCTCACACATCCGCACTCCAGGGGAACACCAACGGTCCAGCCATGAATGAAAAGGAGCCCCAATATCCCTCTTGAGCTCCAGATGAGGGTCCCTTTCCTGCTCTGTCGGGAAAGGGTTCCAGCGCTCCCTTCACATCCCAACAGGAGACACTGGAACCAGGACTGTCGGGAGGAGCATCAGGGGACTTACCTCCATTCCCAAAGACCCCCAAATACCTCGTTTACTCCAGATGAACCTGACTGCCCTGCACTGCGTCGACTGTCACCAGGAGGCTCAAAGCCTGACACACTGGCAAGTATGACAACCCTGGGTGTTACACCGATGTCAAGTTAAAGATCCCTGTGTCCACTCGATGGGGAGCATTTCACAGCTGCTGAAGCTGCAGTGGCAAGTGTAAATGTATGTCTCCAGGCAAGATGATGCCTGACTTTCCTGTTGGGGCTCCATGGAACCCCAAGATTTATGTCAGCATGGGTGAGGAAACCTCAGGTACCAGTTTCAGCACCAGACGAGGACTGAGGACTCGGCGATGACTGGGGAGGAATCCCCAAAAGCCCATGGGAACTGGCAAGGAGACTGGCCTCTCCAGAGGCCAGAGGGGGGGTCCATGGGCTCCCCGTCTTTACTCAAGAAACCCCGTCACAACTCGAGAAAAAGCAGAAGCTTCTTCCTTGCAAGCGAGGTGAGGCCCTTATCCACTGCAACATATCTGGGGGAAATCAGTCCTTCCCTCGTGGACCTGGAAGGGATCTTTCACCCCCTTGCTGTGACCCAGGAATTACCCTGCCCCACCCGTCTCAACTTGAGAGGAACAACAAGATAACTGCTGCGACTCAAAAGATCCTTGTTTGCCCCTGCTAAGCTCCAGATGATCGTCCCTTTTCCTGCCCCTTAGGGAAAGATTCCCTGGAGCTTTGCTCCAATACCAAGAGGAGGTGCTCACAACAGGAAAGTCGGGAGGAGCATCAGGGGTTTTGCCACCATTACCCAAGACCCCCAAATGCCTTGTCCACTGCAGATGAACTTGACAGCACCGCACTGCCTTGACTGTCACCCTGAGGCTCAATGCACGACACACTGGTACGTGAGACAGCACTTTGGACCTCGAGGGCAAGCCAAACATCTCTGTGTCGGCTCGACGTGGAGCCTGACACTGCTGCTGCAGCTGGTCAGGCAAGTAGCCGTGCTCGTTCATAGGCAAAACAAAGCCTGTCTCCTCTGTGGGAGCCTCAGTGTTACCCCAAGACCTAGGTCAGTACAGTCGAGGACATCTCAAGCTCAGGCCTCAACAATAGTTGAAGACTGAGCACTGAGACAATTGGCGAGTAATCCCCAGAGGAGCCTAGCAACTGGCACGGAGACTGGCTCCTCTTGAGGACACAGGGGCCAGTCCCTGGGGACCCTGTCGTTACTTGAGAGGTCCCCGCCACCTCTTGAGAAAAACCAAAAGATTCTCCACTGCAAGCGGGTTGAGTACCTTGTCCTCGGTGGCGTCTTGAGGGAAATTACCCATTTTCTCTTAAAGCACAAGAGGGTCGTTCACCTTCTTGCTGTGACCCAAGAAGTTCCTCACCCCACCCGTTCCCACTCGAGAGGAACACCGAGTGTCCAGCCAAGAATGAAAAGGAGCCCCTTATCCGCTGCTGAGCTCCAGATGAGGTTGCCTTGCCTGCTCTGTCGGGAAAGGGTTCTCAGAGCTCCCGTCACATACCAACAGGAGACACTCGGACCAAGACAGTCAGGAGGAGCATCAGGGTTCTTGCCACCATTCCCCAAGACCCCCAAATACCTCGTTGACTCCATATGAACCTGACTACCCTGCACTCCGTAGACTGTCACCCCGAGCCTCGAAGCCTGACACACTGGCACGTGTGACAGCCCTGGGTAATACCTCGAGTTCAAGTCACAGATCCCTGTGTCCACTCGACGGGAAGCATTACTGCTCTTACAGCTATGGAGGCAATCGACAGTGCACGTATCCAAGCGAGAAGAGGTCTGACTTCTCTGTGGGGGCTCGATGGGTACCCCAAGATTTATGTCAGCATGGTCGAGGAAAACTCAAATACTGGCTTGAGCACCAGAGGAGGACTGAAGACCAGGAGATATCAGGGAGGAATCCCCAAAAGCACATGGCAACTGGCACGGAGATTGGCCTCTCCTGAGGCCACAGGAGCGGGTCCACGGGATCCCCGTCGTAACTCGAGAAACCCGGCCCCACCTCAACAAAATCCAGAAGCTTATCCCTTGCAAGCAGGGTGAGGCCCTTATCCGCTGTGTTGTCTCTGGGGAAATCACCGGTTCCCTCTTGGACTGGGAAGGGCTCCTTCACTCCCTTGCTGTGACCCAAGAAGTCACCCACCCTACCCGTCACAACTCGGGAGGAACCCAAAGAGACCCGCTGCGATGCAAGAGGAGCCCGGTTTACCCCTGCTAAGCTCCAGATGATGGTCCCTTTTCCTGGTCCTAAAGGAACATTTTTCTGTGGATTCCATCGCATTCCAAGAGGAGGTTCTCACACCAAGAAATTCGGGAGAAGCATCAGGGTTTGGGGTACCATTCCCCAAAACCCCCAAATGCCTTGTCCACTGCAGATGAATCTGACTGCCCTGCACTTCCTTGACTGTCACACCGAGGTTCGTCGTGTGACACACTGGCACGTCTGATGGCCTTAGGTAGTATCTCGAGTGCAAGCCACAGATCCCTGTGTCTGCTAGATCTGGAGCCTGACATTTCTGCTGCAGCTGGTCAGGCAAGTAGCCGTGCATGTGTCCAGGCGAGATGAGGCCTATCTCCTCTGTGGGGGCTTAAGGGGTACCCCTTAGGAAAGCTCAGGCTCTGGCCTCAGCAGAAGTCGAGGACTGAGCACCCTGAGACGATTGGGAAGGAATCCCCAGAGGCGCCTGGCTACTGGCAAGGAGACTGGCCTCACCTGAGGCCACAGGGGCAAATCCCTGGGTTCCCGGTGTAACTCTAGAGGACTCTGCCACAAATCGAGAAAACCTAAAAGATTCTCCCCCGCAAGCGGGGTGAGGACCTGGTCCTCTGTGAAGTCTCGGGGGAAATCACCCCTTCTCTCTTGGATATCAAAAGGGTCGTTCACCTTCTTGCTGAGACACAAGAAGTTCCCCGCCCACCCGTCTCCACGCGAGGGGAAAACTGAGGATCCTGCTGTGAATGACAAGGAGCCCCTTTATCCCATGTTGTGTTCCAGATGTGTTTCCATTTCCTGCTCTGCCTGGAAAGGGTTTCCAGCGCTTCCCTCACATCCCAACAGGAGACAATCGCCCCAGGACTGTCGGGCGGAGCATCAGTGTTCTTGCCACCATTCCCCAAGACCCCCAAATACCTCATTCAACCCAGATGAATCTGACTGCCCTGCACTGCCTTGACTTTCACCCCGAGGCTCGAAGCCTGACACACTGGCCCGTGTGACAGCCGTGGGTAATACCTCGTTGTCAAGTCACAGATCCCTGTGTCCACTCGATGGGGAGTCTTACACTGCTTCTGAAGCTGCAGAGGCAAGCGTTAGTGTACGTCTCCAGGCGAGACGAGGCCTGATTCCCCTGTGGGGACTTCGTGGGAACCCCTAGATTTATGTCAGCAAGGGCGAGGAAAGCTCAGGTACCGGCTTCAGCACCAGGCAAGGACTGAGGACTCAGCGATGACTGGGGAGGAATCCCCAAAGGAACACGGCAACTGGCATGGAGACTGTCCTCTCCTGATGCCACAGGGGTGGCTAAATGAGCTCCACGTCTTAATTCGAGAAACCCCATTGCAACTCAAGGGAAAACTGAAGCTTCTCCGTTGCTTGCTGCGAGAGGCCCTTATACGATGCAGTGTATTGGTGGAAATCAACCCTTCCCTCTTTGACCTCGAAGGTCTCCTTCACCCCCTTGCTCTGACCAAGGAGTGCCCTGGCCTACCCGTCTCAACTGAAGAGGAATACCAAGGATCCGGTTCAACTCAACAGAGCCCCGTTTGCCCCTACAAATCTCCAGATGATTGTTCCTTTTCTGCTTCTTAGGGAAAGTTTTCCTGGGGTTTACCTCGCATCTCAAGAGTAGGTCCTCCCAACAGGAGAGTCGGGAGGAGCATCAGGGTTTGGGCCACCATTCCCCAAGACCTCCAAATGCCTTGTCAACTGCAGATGAACCTGACTGCCCTGCACTGCCTTGACTGTCACCTTCTTGCTGTGAACCAGGAAGTTGCCTGCACCACCCGTCCACCTCAAAAGGAACACCGAGGGTCCCTCCATGAATGAAAAGGATCCCCATTATCCCCTGGTGAGCTCCTGATGAGGGTCCCTTTCCTGCTCTGCTGGGAAAGATTTCACGGCGCCGCCCTCACATCCCAACAGGAGACACTCACACCATGAGTCTGTATGAGCATCAGGGGTCTTGCCACCATTCCCCAGGAAACCCAAATACCTCCTTAAGTGCAGATGAACCTGACTGCCCTGCACTGCGTCGACAGTCACCCAGAGGCACAAAGCCTCACACACTTGCACGTGTGACAGCCCTGCGTAGTAACTCGAGGTCAAGTCACAGATCCATGTGTCCACTCGACAGGGAGCCTTACACTGCTGCTGCAGCTGCGGAGACAAGCGGCAGTGCACTTCTTCAGGAGAAACGAGGACTGACTCCCCTGTGGGGGCTCCATGGGAACCCCAAGATTTATATCAGCATGAGTGAGGAAAGCTCAGGCACCGGCTTCAGCCCAAGACGAGGACTGAGGACACGACGATGAGTGGGGAAGAATCCCCAAAGGCACATGGCAATTGGCACAGAGACTAGCCTCTCCTGAGACCACAGGGGCGGGTCCATAAGCACCCCGTCGTAACTCGAGAAAGTCCAGAAGCTTCTCCCTTGCAAGGGGAGTGAGGCCCTTATCCGCTTAGGCATTTCATGGGAAATCACCTCTTCCCTTTGCACCTCAAAGAGCTCCTTCAGCCACTTGTTGTGACCAAGATGTTCCTCGCCCCACCCTTCTCAATTCAGGAGAAAACCCAAGGGATTCGCTGCCATTCGAGAGGAGCCCCGTTTGCACCTGCTAATCTACAGATGTTGGTCCCTTTTCCTGCTCCTTAGGGAAAGGTTTCCTGGGGCTTCCCTGGCATCCCAAAAGGAGGTGCTTGCACCAGGAAAGTTGAGAGGAGCATCAGGGAATGGGCTACAATTCCCGACGACTCTCACATACCTTGTCCAGTGCAGAAGAACCTGACTTCCGTGCACTGCCTTGACTGTCACCCCGAGCCTCGAAGGCTGACACACTGGCACGTGTGACAGCCCTGGATATTACCTCTAGGGCAAGCCACAGATCACTGCGACCGCTTGACATGGAGCCTGACACTACTGTGGCAGCCGGTCAGGCAAAGAGCCGTGCACGTGTCCAGGTGAGACAAGGCCTGCCTCCTCTGTGGGGGCATCAGGGGTACCCGAAGACCTAGGTCAGGACCGCCGAGCAAAGCTGAGGCTCAGGCCTCAGCACAAGTCGAGAACTGTGCACTCTGAAACGATTGGGGAGGAATCCCTAGAGGCGCCTTGCAACTGGCACGGAGACTGGCCTCTCCTGAGGCCACAGGGGCGATACCATTGGTTCCCCATCATACTTGAGAGGACCTCGCCACAACTTGAGAAAAATCTAAATATTCTCTCCTGCAAGCGGGGTGAGGACCTTGTCTGCTCTGGCGACTCGGGGGAAATCACCCCTTTTCTCTTGGACATCAAAAGGGTCGTTCACCTCTTGCTGTGACCCAAGAAGTTCCCGGCCCTAACTGTCCATACTGGAGAGGAACACTGACAGTCCCGCCAAGAATGAAAAGGAGCCCCATTATCCACTGCTGAGTTCCAGATGAGGCTCCTTTTTCTGCTCTGTCGGGAAAGGTTTCCCAGTGCTCCCCTCACATCCCAACAGGAGACACTCCCTCCAGGAGAGTCGGGAGGAGCATCAGGGATTTTGCCACCATTCCCAAGACCCCAAAATACCTCGTTCACTCCAGATGAACCTGACTTCCCTGCACTGTGTCGACTGTCACCACGAGGCTCCAAGCCTGACACAGTGGCACGTGTGACAGCCCTGGGTAGTACCTCGAGCTCACGTCCCAGATCCCTGTATCCACTTGCCTCGGAGCGTTACACTGCTGCTACAGCTGCGGTGGAAAGCGGCAGTGCACATCTCCAGGCGAGACAAGGCCTGACTCCCGTGTGGGGGCTCCATGATAAACCCAAGATTTATGTCAGCATGAGCGGAGAAGCTCCGGTACCTGCTTCAGCACCAGACGAGGACTGAGGACCCGCGATGACTTGGGAGGAATCCCCAAAAGCGCATGGCAACTTGCACGGAGACTGCCCTGTACTGAGGCCACAAGGGTGGTCCCATATGCACCCCGTCGTAACTCGAGAAACCCTGCCGCAACTCGAGAAAAACCAGAGGCTTCTCCCTTGCAAGCGGGGTGAGACCCTTATCTGCTGTGGCATATCAGGAGATATCACCCCTTCCCTCTTGGATCTCCTAGCGCTCCTAAACAACCTGCTATGACCCAAGAAGTTCCCTAAACTGCCAGTCTCAATTTGAGAGGAACCTCAAGGAACCGCTGCAACTCAAGAGGAGCCCCGATTGCCTCTGCTAATCTGCAGATGTTGTTCCTTTTTTATCTCCTTGGGGAAAGCATCTTGGGGCTTCCCTAGCAACCTAAGTGGAGATTTTGGCACCATGACTGTCGGGAGGAGCATCAGGGTTTGGGCCACCATTCCCCAAGACACTCAAATTCCTCGTCCACTGCAGATGAACCTGACTACCCTGCACTGCCTTGACTGTCACACCGAGGCTCGACGCCCGACACACTCGCATGTGTGACAGCACTTTGGACCTCGAGGGCAAGCCAGAGATCACTGTGTCTGCTCGACATGGAGCATGATACTGCTGGTGCAGCTCGTCATGCAAGTTGTGTGCACCTGTCCAGGGGACACGAGGCCTGTCTCCTCTGTGGGGGCCACAGGGGTACCCAAGAACTATGTCAGGACGGTCGAAAAAATCTCAGGCTCCAGCATCAGTACAAGTTGAGGACTGAGCACCCTGAGATGATTGAGGAGGAATTCCCAGAGGCGCCTGTCAACTGGCATGGCGACTGGCCTCTCTGAGACCACAAGGGCGAGTCCCTGGGTTCCCAGTCGTAACACGAGATGACCCCGCACAACTTGAGAAAAACCGAAAGATTCTCCCCCAGAAAGTGGGATGAGGACCTTGTCTGCTGTGGCCTCTCGGTGGAAATCACCCCTTCTCGCCTGGACCTCAAAAGGGTCGTTCACCTTCTTGCTGTGAACCAGGAAGTTACCCACCAAACCCGTCCACTTAGAAAGGAACACCAAGGGTTCCACGAAGAATTAAAAGGAGCCCCTATATCCCCTGCTGAGCTCCGGATGAGGGTCCCTTTCCTGCTCTGTTTGGAAAGTGTTCCCGGCACTCCCCTCACATCCCAACAGGAGACACTCACACCAGGACAGTCGGGATGAGCATCAGGGGACTTGCCACCATTCCCCAGGAAACCCAAATACCTCATTGAGTGCAGATGAACCTGGCTGCCCTGCACTGTGTCGACTGTCACCACGAGGCTCAAAGCCTGACTTACAGGCACGTGTGACAACCCTGGGTAGTACCTCGATGTCAAGTCACAGATCCGTGTGTCCACTCGACGGGGAAACATACACAACTGCTGCAGCTGCAGAGACAAGCGGCAGTGCACTTCTTTAGGAGAGACGAGGCCTGACTCCCCTGTGGGGGCTCCAGTGAACCCCAAGATTTATGTCAGCATGGGCAAGGAAAGCTCGGGCACTGGCTTCAGCCCCAGAAGAGGACTGAGGACATGATGATGACTGGACAGGAATCCCCAAAGGCTCATGGCAACTGGCACGGAGACTGGTCTCTCCTGAGGCCACAGAAGCGGGTCCATGTGTTCCCCATCATAACTCAAGAAAACCCGCCGCAACTCGAGATATACCAGGAGATTCTCCCTTGCAAGCGGGGTGTGGCCCTTATCCACTGCGGCATCTCTGGGGAAATTACTCCCTCCCTCTTGGATTTCGGAGGGCTCTTTCTCCCACTTGCTGTGACCCAGGAATTTTACTTCTACACCCGTCCCAACTCGAGAGGAACAACAAGGGATCTGCTGCGACTCAACAGAGCCCTGTTTGGGCCTGTTAAGAGTCAGAAGATCGTCCCTTTTCCTGCCCCTTTAGGATAGGTTCCCTGGGGCTTCGCTCAAACACCAAGAGGAGGTGATCCCAACAGGAAAGTCGAGAGGAGCATCAGGGGTTGGGCCACCATTCCCCAAGACCCACAAATGCCTAGTCCACTGCAGAAGAACTTGACAGCCCAGCACTTCCTTGACAGACACCCCGAGGCTAGACGCAGGACACTCTGTCAGGTGTGACAGCATTTTGAACCCCGAGGGCAAGCCACAGATCCCTCTGTCCGCTCGAATGGAGCCTGACATTTCTGCTGCAGCTTATCAGGCAAGTATCCATGCACGTTTCCAGGAGAGATGAAGCCTGTCTCCTTTGTGGGAGCCTCAGGGGTACCCCAAGACCCAGGTCAAGACGGTCGAAGAAATCTCAGGCTCAGGCCTCAGCAAAAGTTGAAGACTGAGCACAGAGACCAGAGACGATTGGGGAGTCATCCCCAGAGGAGCCTGGCAACTGGCACAGAGACAGACCTTCCTGAGGCCACAGGGACAAGTGCTTGGGGTCCCTGTCGTAACTCCATAGGACCCCACAACAACTTAAGCCAAACCAAAATATTATCTCCTGCAAAAGGTTTGAGTACCTTGTCCATTGTGGTGACTTGAAGGAAATCACACATTCTCTCTTAAATGTCAAGAGGGTCGTTTACCTTCTTCCTGTGACCCATGAAGTTCCCCGCCCCACCTGTCCCCACTAGAGAGGAACACCGAGTGTCCTGCCAAGAATGAAAAGGAGCCCCGTTATCCCTTGCTGAACTCCAGATGAGGGTCCATTTCCTGCTCTGTCTGGAAAGGGTTCCCAGTGCTCCCGTCACATGCCAACAGGAGACACTCGCACCAGGACAGTCGGGGGGAGCATCAGAGTTCTTGCCACCATTCCCCAAGACCCCCAAATACCTCGTTCATTCCAGATGAACCTGACTGCCCTGTACTCCGTCAACTGTAACCCCGAGGCTCAAAGCCTGACACACTGGCTAAGGTGAAAGCCCTGGGTTCAAGTCACAGATCCCTGTGTCCACTCGACAGGGAGTATTACACTGCTGTTGCAGCTATGGAGGCAATCGGCAGTGCAGGTCTCCAGGTGAGACGAGGCCTGACTCCCCTGAGGGGGCTCCATCGGTACCCCAAATTTATGTCAGCATGGGCGAGGAAAGCTCAGGTACCAGCTTCAGCATCAGATGAGGCATGAGGACCCGGCCATATCTGGGGAGGATTCCCCAAAGGCACATGGCAACTGGCACGGAGACTGGCCTCTCTTGAGGCCACATGGGAGGGTCAATGGGCTCCCTCTCGTTACTCGTGAAACCCCGCCCCACCTCGAAAAAAACCAGAAGCTTCTCCCTTGTAAGCAGGTTGAGGCCCTTATCCACTACGACATCTCTGGGGAAATCACCAATTCCCTCTTGGACTGGGAAGAGCTCCTTCACTCCCTTGATGTGACCCAAGAATTTACCCATCCTACCCGTCTCCACTCGGGAGGAACTCCAAGAGACTCGCTGCGACTCAAGAGGACCCCGTTTGCCCTTGCTAAGCTCCAGATGATGGTCCCTTTTCCTGGTCCTTAGGGAAGGTTTTCTTGTGGCTTCCCTCGCATCCCAAGAGGAGGTTCTTGCACCAGGAAATTCGGGAGGAGCATCAGGGTTTGGGCCACCATTCCCCAAGACCCGCAAATGCCTTGTCCATTGCAGATGAATCTGTCTGCCTTGCACTGCCTTGACTGTCACCTCAAGGCTCGTCGTGTGACACAGTGGCACATCTGACAGCCTTGGGTAGTACCTCGAGTGCAAGCCACATGTCCCTGTGTGTGCTCGACATGGAGCCTGACACTGCTGCTGCAGCTGGTCAGGCAAGTAGCCGTGCATGTGTCCAGGCGAGACCAGCCCTGTCTCCTCTGTGGGGGCCACAGTGGTACCCCAAGGCTTAGGTCAGTACTGTTGAGGAAAGCTCAGGCTCTGGCCTCAGCACAAGTCGAGGACTGAGCACCCTGAGACGATTGAGGAGGAATCCCCAGAGGCTCCTGGATACTGCCACGGAGACTGGCCTCTCTTGAGGCCACAGGGGAGGCTAAATGTGCTCACCATCTTAACTCAAGAAACCCCGTCCCAACTGGAGAAAAACATGAAGCTTCTCCCTTGCATGTGGCGTGAAGCCCTTATCCGCTGTGGCTTTTTGATGAAAATCAACCCTTCCCTCTTGGACCTCGAAGGGCTCTTTCACACCCTTGCTCTGACCCAAGGAATTCTCCGCCTCACCTGTCTCAACTCGAGAGGAACCCCAAGGGATCCACTGCAACTCAACAGAGCCCCATTTGCCCCTGCTAAAATCCAGATGATTGTCCCTATTCCTGCTCCTTAGGAAAAGATTTCCTGGGGCTTCCCTCGCATCTCAATGGGAGGTGCTCGCACCAGGAAAGTCAGGAGGAGCATCAGGTGTTGGACCATCATAACTTAAGACCCCCAATGCTTTGTCCACTTCAGATGAACCTGACTGCCATGCACTGTCTTGACTGTCACCCCGAGGCTCGATGCCCGACCCAATGGCACGTGTGACAGCCTTGAGTAGGACATCAAGGGCAAGCCAAAGTTCCCTGTGTCAGCTCGACATGGGGCCTTTCACTGCTGTTGCAGCTGGTCAGGCAAGTAGCCATGCAGGTGTCTAGGCGAGACCAGGACTGTCTCTTCTGTGGGGGCCTCAGGGATTCCCCAAGACCGAGGTCAGAACCGTCGAGGAAAGCTCAGGCACTGGCCTCAGCCCAATTCTAGGACAGGGCACCATGAGACGGTTGGAGAGGAATCCCCAGAGGCAACTGGCAACTGGCACGGAGACTGTCCTCTCCTGAGGCCACAGGGGCGGGTCCCTGGGTTCCCCATCGTAACTCGAGAAACCCCACCGAAACTCGAAAAACACCAGATGCTTCTCCCTCTGAATCGGGCTGAGGCCCTTATCTGATGCGGCATCTCGTGGGAAATCACCCCTTCCCTCTTGGACCTCAAATGGCACCTTCACTCCCTTGCTATGACACAAGAAGTTCCCCACCCCATCCGTCTCAATTCGAGAGAAACCCCAAGGGACCCAGTGCGACTCAAGTGGAGCCCATTTTTCCCCTGCTAAGCTCCAGATGATGGTCCCTTTTCCTGCTCCTTAGGGAAATGTTATCTGGGGCTTCTTTCGCAACCCAAGAGGAGATGCTCGCACCAGGAAAGTCGGGAGGAGCACCAGGGTTTGGGCCACCATTTCCCAAGACACACAAATGCCTTGTCCACTGCAAATGAACCGGACTGCCCTGCACTGCCTTGACTGTCTCCCCGAGGCTAGTCGCCCGACACACTGGCACGTGTGACAGCACTTTGGACCTCGAATGCTAGCCACAATCCCTGTGTCCGCTAGACATAGAGTCTGACATTGCTGCTTCAGCTGGTCAGGCAAGTAGCCCTGCACATGTCCAGGGGAGACGAGGACTATTTTCTCTTCGGGGGACTCAGTGGTTCCCCAAGACCCAGGTCAGGATGGTTGAGGGACGCTCAGGCTCTGACCTCAGCACAAGAAGGGGACTGAGTACCCTTCGACGATTGGGGAGGATCCCCAGAGGTGCCTGTCAACTGGCATGGAAACTAGCCTCTCCTGAGGCCACAGGGGCGAGTACCTGGTGTCCCTGTCGTAACTCGAGAGGACCCCGCCACAACTTGAGAAAAACCAAAAGTTTCTCCCCTGCAAGCGGGGTGAGGACAATGTCCGCTGTGGCTTCTCGCGCGAAATCACACCTTATCTGTTAGATCTCAAAAGTGCCGTTCACCTTCTTGCTGTGACCCAAGAAGTTCCCTGCCCCACTCATCTGCACTCGAGTGGAACACCATGAGTCCCGCCAAGAATGAAAATTAGGGCCATTTTACCCTGCTGAGCTCCAGATGAGGGTCCCTTTCCTGCTCTCTCGGGAAAGGGTTCCCAGCGCTCCCATCACATTCCAACAGGAAACACTCACACAAGGACAATCAGGGGAGCATCAGGAGTCTTGGCACCATTCCCCAAAACCCCCAATACCTTGTTCACTCCAGATGAACCTGACTGCTCTGCCCTGCGTCGACTGTCACACTGAGGATCCACGCCTGACACACTGGAACGTGTGACAGCCTTCGGTAGTACCTCGAGGTCAAGTCTCAGTTCCGAGTGTAGACTCGATGGGGATCCTTACACTGCTGCTGCACCTTCGGAGGCAAGCGGCAGTTTACATCTATAGGCGAGAAGAGGCCTGAATCCCCCGTGGGGGCTCCATGGAACCCCAAGATTTATGTCAGCATGGGCGAGGAAAGCTCAGGTACTGGCTTCAGCACCAGACGAGGACTGAGGACCCGGCATGACTGGGGAGGATTCCCCAAAGGCGCATTGCAACTGGCACGGAGACTGGCTTCTCCTGAGGCCACAGGGGCTGGTCCATGTGCTCCCAGTCCTAACTCGAGAAACCCGCCAAAACTCGAGGAAAACCATGAGCTTCTCCCTTGCAAGTGGGGTAAGGCCCTTATCCGCTGTAGCGTCTCGGGGGAAATCATCCCTTCCCTCATGGAACTGGAAGGACTTTTTCACCCCCTTGCAGTGACCCAAGAAGTTCCCCACCCCACCCATCTCAACACGACAGGAACCCCAAGGGACCCGCTGTGACTCAAGAGGAGCCTCATTTGCCCCTGCTAAGCTCCAGATGATGGTCCCTTTTTTGCTCCTTAAGGAAAGGTTTCCCGTGGCTTACTTCTCATCCTGAAAAGAGTTGCTCGCACCATGAAATTAGGGAGGAGCATCAGGGGTTGGGACACAATTCCCCAAGACCAACAAATGCCTAGTCCATTTGAGATGGACTTGACAGCCCCGTAATGCCTTGACTGTCACCCTCAGGCTCGATTTTCAACACACTGGCACGTGTGACAGCCCTGGGTACTACCTCAAGGGCAAGCCACAGATCTCTGTTTCCGCTCGACATGGAGCCTATCACTGCTGCTGCAGCTGCTCTGGCAAGTAGCCGTGCACGTGTCCAGGGGAGTTGAGGCTTCTCTCCTTTGTAGTGCCCTCAGGGTAACCCAAGACCTAGGTCAGGACGATCGAGGAAAGATCAAGCACCGGCCCCAGCACAAGTCGAGAAATGAGCACCCTGAGACGATTGGGGAGGTACCCCAGTGGCGCCTGCCAACTGGAACGGAGACTGGTCTCTCCAGAGGTCACAGGGGCGGCTCCATGGGCTCCCCGTCGTAACTCGAGAACCCCGTTGCAACTCAAGTAAAACCAGAAGCTTCTCGGTTTCAAGCGTGGTAAGGCCCTTGTCTGCTGCAGCGTCTCAGGGGAAATCACTCCTTCCCTCTTAGACCTCTAAGGGCTCCTACATCCCCTTGCTGTGACACAAGGAGTTCCCCGCCCCTACCATCTCAACTCGAGAGAAACCCCAAGGGAATGGCTGCAACTCAAGAGGAGCCTCTTTTGCCCCTGTTAAACTCCAGATAATGGTCCCTTTCCTGCTCTGTCAGGAAAGGGTTACCAGGGCTCCCCATATATCCCAACAGGAAACAATGGCACCAGTACAGCACTTTGGACCTCGAGAGCAAGCCATGGATACCTCTGCCCGCTCGACATGGAGCCTGACACTGCAGCTGCGGCTGGTCAGGCAGGTAGTGGTGCACATGTACAGGTGAGACGAAGCATGACTCCTACGTGGGAACCTGAGGGGAGCCCCCAAGACCTAGGTCAGGACGGTCAAGGGAAGCTCAGGCACTGGACTCAGCACAAGTCAAGGACACGGTACCCAGAGACGATTGGGGAGGAATCCTCAGAGGTGATTGGCAACTGGCCCGGGGACTGCACTCTCCTGAGGCCACAGGGGTGTGTCCCTGAGCTCCCCATCATAACTCCAGAAACCCCGTGCAACTCGAGAAACACCAGTAGCTTCTCCCTTGAAAACGGGGTGAGACCCTTATCTGATCCAGCATCTCGTGGGAAATCACCCCTTCCCTCTTAAACTTCGAAGGGCTCCTTCACTCCCTTGCTGTGACACAAGGAGTTCCTGGCCATAACCGTCGCACACAAGAGGAAATTCAGTGGACCCCTGCATCTCAAAAGGAGCCCAGTTTGACCTTGCTAGCTCTAGATGATAGTCCCTTTTCCTGCTCATTAGTATAAGGTGTCCTGGGGTTTCCGTCGCATCCCCAAAGGATGTGCTCGCAGTAGGAATTTGGGAGGAGCATCGGGGGTTCCGCCTCCCCTCTCCAAGACCCCCAAATGCTTTGTCCACTGAGATGAACCTGTCAGCTCTGCACTGCCATGACTGTCACCCAGAGGCTCGACGCCCGAAACACCTGCACCTGTGACAGGACTTTGGGCCTCGAGGGCAAGCCACAGATCCCTGTGTCCGCTCGACATGGATCCTGACACTGCTGCTGCATCTGGTCAGGCAGAGGCCTGTCTCCTCTGTGGTGCCTTCAGCGGTACACCAAGTCCTAGATCAGGACGTTCGAGGAAAGCTCAGGCTCCAGCCTCAGCAAAAGTCGAGGACTGAGCACGGAGGCGATAAGGGAAGAATCCCCAGAGGCACCGGACAACTGGCACGGAGACTGTCCAACCCTGAGTGCACAAGGGCGAGTCCCTGGTTGCCCCGTTGTAACTCCAGAGGATCCCGCCACAACATGAGAAAAACCAAAAGATTCTCGCCTGCAAGCGATGCTGAAGACCTCATCTGCTGTGGCGTCTCAGGGGAAAGAACCTCTTCTCTCTTGGACCTTCACAATGTCGTTCACCTTCTTGCTGTGATCCAAGAAGTTCCTCATTCCATCCGTCATCCCTCAAGTGGAACACCAAGTGTCCCGCCATGAATGTAAATGAGCCCCAGTATCCCTGCTGAGCTCCAGATGAGGGTCCCTTTCCTGCTCTATTGGGAAAGGGTTCCCAACACTTCCCTCACATCCCAAAGGAGACACTTGAACCAAGACTGTCTGGAGCAGCATCTGGGGTCTTGCCACCATTCCCTGAGACCCAGAAATTCCTCGTTCACTCCAGATGAACCTGACTGCTATGCACTGGGTCGACTGTCACCCCGAGTCTCCAAGTCTGACACACTGGCATGTGTGACAGACCTGGGTGGTACCTCGAGGTCAAGTCACAGATACAAGCGCAAGTGTACATCTCCAGGACAGACGAGGACTGCCTTTCCTGTGGGGGCTCCATAGGATCTTCAAGATTTATGTCAGCATTGGTGAGGAAATCTCAGGTACCAGGTTCAGCACCAGACGAGGACTGAGGACTCTGCGTTGACTGGGGAGGAATCCCGAAAGGCACATGGCAACTGGCAAGAAGACTGGCCTCTCCTGAGGCCACAGGGACGGGTTCATGGTCTCCACGTCGTAACTCTAGAAACCCCACCTCAACTCGAGAAATACCAGAAGCTTCTCCATTGCAAACGGGGTGAGGCACTTATGCACTGAGGCATATCTGGGGTAACCACTCCTTCCCTCTTGGATCTCGAAGGGATCATTCACCCCCTTGCTGTGACCCAGGAATTTCCCCGCCCTACCCGTATCAACTCGAGAGGAACGATAAGAGATCTGTGCAACTCAACAGAGCCTTGTTTGCCTCTGCTAAGCTCCAGATGATCGTCCCATTTACTGCCACTTAGAAAAAATTTCCCTGGAGCTTCGCTGGAATACCAAGAGGAGGTGTTTGCAACAGAAAATTCGGGAGGAGCATCAGGGTTTCGGCCGCCATTCACCAAGACCCCCAAATGCCTTTTCCACTGCAGATGAACTTGACAGCCCCGCACTGCCTTGACTGTCACACCGAGGCTCGACGCACGACACCCTGGAAAGTGTGAGAGCACTTTGGACCTCAAAAGCAAGCCACAGATTGCTCTTCCGCTCGACATGGAGCCTGACCCTGCTGCTGCAGCTGGTCAGGCAAGTCGCCATGCACGTGTCCAGGTGAGACAAAGCCTGTTTCCTCTGTCAGATCCTCAGCGGAAATCCCAAGACTTAGGTCAGGACGGTCGAGGGAAGCTCAGACACTGGCCTCAGCACAAGTCGAGGACAGGGCACACTGAGACGATTGGGGAGGAATCCTCAGAGGTGACTGGCAACTGGCACGGAGACTGTCCTCTCCTGAGGCCACAGGGGAGTGTCCCTGGGCTCACCGTCGTAACTTGAGAAACCACGCCACAACTCGAGAAACACCAGAGGCGTCTCCTTTGCAAGTGAGGTGAGGCCCTTATCTGATCTGGCATCTCGTGGGAAATCACCTCTTCCCTCCTTGACCTCAAAGGGATCCTTTGCTTCCTTGCTGTGACAGAAAAAGTTCCCCACCACAGCCGTCGCACCCAAGAGGAATCCCAGTAGACCCGCTGCAACTCAAGAGGAGCCCAGTTTGCCCCTGCTAAGGTCTAGATGATAGTCATTTTTCCTGCACCTTAGTATAAGGTGTCCTGGGGCTTCTGTCGCATCCCAAAGGGAGGTGCTCGCAGTAGGAACGTTGGGAGGATCATCTGGGGTTTGGCCACCATTCTCCAAGAACCCCAAATGCCTTGTCCACTGCAGAGGAACTTCTCTGCCCTGCACTGCTTTGACTGTCACCCTGAGGTTTGACGCCCGAAACACCTGCATTTATGACAGCAATTTGGGCCTCGAGGGCAAGCCACAGATCCGTGTGTCCATTCAAACTGGAGCCTGACAATACTGCTCCAGCTGGTCAGGCAAGTAGCCGTGCCCATGTCCTGGCGGGATGAGGCCTGTCTCCTCTGTGGGCCCCTCAGGGGTACACCAAGACCTAGCTCAGGTTGGTCGAGGAAATCTCAGGCTCCGGTCTCAGCAAAATTCGAGGACTGAGCACCGAGACGATTAGGGAAGAATCTCCAGAGGGGCCTGGAAACTGGCACGGAGACTGTCCAACCCCGAATGCACAAGGGCGAGTCCCTGGGTTCCCCATTGTAACTCGAGAGGACCCCGCCACATCTTGAGAAAAAAAAAAAAAAAAGATTCTCCCCTGCAAGAGGTGTGGCGACCTCGTCTGCTGTGGCGTCTCGGGGAAAGAACCTCTTCTCTTTTGGACATCCAAGCTGTAGTTCACTTTCCTGCTGTGACCCACGAAGACTCTGCCCATGCCCGTCCTCATTTGAGGGGAAACCAAGGGTCCCGCCATGAATGTAAAGGAGCCCTAGTATACCTGCTAGGTCCCTTTCCTTCTCTGTCAGAAAACGTTTCCCAGCATCCCCCTCACATCCCAACAGGAGACACTCGAACCAGGACTGTGGGGAACAGCATTAGGGGTCTTGCCACCATTCCCCAAGACCCCCAAATACCTCCTTCACTCCAGATGAACCTGACTGCCCTGCACTGGATCGACTGTCACTCCGAGGGTTGAAGCCTGACACACTAGCACGTGTGACAGACATGGGTGGTACCTGGAGGTCAAGTCACTGAGCCTTGTATCTTCTCGACAGGGAGCCTTTCACAGCTGCTGCAGCTGCAGAGGCAAGCGCAATTGTACGTCTCCACGCAAGACGAGGCCTGTCTTTCCTGTGGGGGCTCCATGGGAACCCCAAGATTTATGTCAGCATGGGCGAGGAATTCTCAGGTACCAGCTTCAGCACCAGACGAAGACTGAGGACTCGGCGATGACTGGGGAGCAATCCCCAAATGCACATGTCAACTGGCAAGAAGACTGGCCCTTCTGAGGCCACAGTGGTGGGTCCATGGGCTCCCCATCGTAACTCGAGAAACTCCGCCACAACTTGAGAAAGAGCAGCAGCATCTCCCTTGCAAGCGGGGTGAGACCCTTATCCACTGGGTCATCTCTGCAGAAATCACTCCTTTCCTTTTGGACCTCGAAGGGCTCTTTCAGCCCCTTGCTGGGAGCCAGGAATGCCCCCCTTTACCCATCTCTACCCGTTAGGAACAACAAGGGATCCCCAGAGACTCAACAGAGCCTTGTTTGTCCCTGCTAAGCTCTAGATGATCGTCCCATTTACTGCCCCTTAGAAAAAGTTTTCCTGGAGCTTCGCTCCAATACCAAGACGATGTGCTCGCAACAGAAAAGTCGGGAGGAGCATCTGGGTTTCGGCCACCATTCACCAAGACCCCCAAATGCCTTGTACACAGCCGATGAAGTTGAGAGCCACGCACTGCCTTGACTGTCACCCCGAGGATCGACTCAGGACACCCTGGCACGTGTGACAGCACTTTGGACCTCGAAAGCAAGCCAAAGATCACTCTGTCCACTCGACATGGAGCCTGACACTGCTGCTGCAGCTGATAAGGGAAGTCGCCATGCAGGTGTCCAGGTGAAACGAAGCCTGTTTCCTCTGTTGGGGCCTCAGTGGAACCCCCAAGGACTAGGTCAGGTGGTCGAGGGAAGCTCAGGCACTAGCCTCAGCACAAGCCGAGGACAAGGCACACTGAGATGATTGGGGAGGAATCCTCAGGGGTGACTGGCAACTGGTACGGAGAATGTTCTCTCCTGAGGCCAGTGGGGCAGGTCCCTGGGCACCCCATCGTAACTCGAGAAACCACACCACAACTCGAGAAACCCCAGAAGCTTCTCCTTTGCAAGTGGGGTGAGGCCCTTATCTGTTCCTGCATCTCGTGGGAAATCACCCCTTCCCTCTTGGACCTCGAAGTGCTCCTTCACTCCCTTGCTGTGACAGAAGTAGTTCCCTGCCACAAACGTCGCACCCATGAGGAACCCCTGTGGACCCGATGCGACTCAAGAGGAGCCCAGTTTGCCCTGATAAACTCTAGATGATATTCCCTTTTCCTGCTCCTTAGTATAAGGTGTCCTGGGGCTTCCGTCGCATTCCAAAAGAAGGTGCTAAAAGTAGGAAAGTCGTGAGGAGCATCTGGGGTTGGCAACGATACTCCAAGACACCCAAATGCCTTTTCCAAAGCAGATGAACCTGCCTCCCCTGCACTGCCTTGAATGTCACCCCGAGGCTCCATGCCCGAAACACCTGCACCTGTGAAAGCACTTTGGGCCTCGAGGGAAAGCCACACATACCTGTGTTCGCTTGACATGGAGACTGTCACTGCTGCTGCAGCTGGTCAGACAAATAGCCGTGCACGTGCCCACATGAGCCGAGGCCTGTCTCCTCTGTGGGGCCCTCAGTGGTACACCGAGACCTAAGTCAGGACAGTCGAGGAAAACTCAGGATCCGGAATCAGAAAAAGTCGAGGACGGAGCACTGAGACGATTAGGGAAGAATCCCCAGAGGCGCCTGGCATCTAGCATGGAAACTGTCCAATCCTGAGTGCACAGGGGCGAGTCCCTGGGTTCCCCATTGTAACTCGAGAGGGCCTCGCCACAACTTGTGAAAAACCAAAAGATTCTCCCCTGCAAGCTGGGTCAGGACCTCGTCTTCTGTGGCGTCTCAAGGGAAAGAACTTCTCTCTTGGACCTGCATAGTGTCCTTCACCTCCTTGCTCTGACCCAAGAAGTTTCTCGCGATGCCCGTCCTCATTCGAGGGGAACACCTAGGGTCCCGCCATGAATGTAAAGAAGCCCCAGTATCCCTGAAGAGCTCCAGATGTGGAGCCCTTTCCTGCTCTTTTGGGAAAGGGTTCCCAGCATTTCCCTCACATTCCAACAGCAGACACTCGAACCAAGGCTGTCGGGAGCAGCATCAGGGGTCTTGCCATAATTCCTCAAGACCCCAAATATCCCGTTCACTCCAGATGAACCTGACTGCCCTGCACTGCGTCGACAGTCAACCCCAGGCTCGAAGCCTGACACACTGGCACGTGTGACAGACCTGGGTGGTACCTTGGGGTCAAGTCACAGATCTCTATTTCCACTGTATGGGGAGATTTTCACAGCTGATGCAGCTGCAGAGGCAAGAGCAAGTCTAAGTCTCCAGGCAAGACGAGGCCTGACTTTTTGTGGGGGCTCCACGGGAACCCCAAGATTTAAGTCAGCATGGGCAAAGAATGCTCAGGTACCAGCTTCAGCACCAGACGAGGACTGAGGACTCGGCGATGACTGGGGAGGAATCCTCAAAGGCGCATGGCAACTGGCAAGGAGACAGGCCTCTCCTGAGGCCATAGGCGTGGGTCCATGGTCTCCCCGTCGTAACTCGAGAAACCTCACCACAACTCGAGAAATACCAGAAGCTTCTCCCTTTCCAGCTGGATGAGGCCCTTATCCATCGAAGAATCTCTGGGAAAATCACTCCTTCCCTCTTGGACCTCGAAGGGCTCTTTCCTCCTCTTGCTATGATCCAGGAATTTCTCCACCCTACCCGTCTCAACTCGAGAGGAACAACAGGGGATCCGCTGTGACTCAACAGAGCCCTGTTTGCCCCTCCTAAGCTCCAGATGATCGTCCCCATTTCTGCCCCTAAATGAAATGTTCCCTGGATCTTCGCACGAAAACCAAGAGGAGATGCTCGCAACAGGAAAGTGGGGAGGAGCATCAGGGATTCGGCCACCATTCCCCAAGACCCCCAAATGCCTTTTCCACTGCAGATGACTTTGAGAGCCCCGCACTGTCTTGACTGTCACACCTAGGCTAGATGCACGACACACTGACATATGTGACAGCACTTTTGACCTCGAGAGCAAGCCACAGATCGCGCTGTCCGCTCGACACGGCTTGACACTGCTACTGCAGCTGGTCAGGCGAGTCACCGTGCACGTGTCCAGGTGAGACGAAGCCTGTTTCCTCTGTCGGAGCCTCAGTGGAACCCCCAAGACCTTGGTCAGGATGGTCGAGGGAAGCTTAGGCACTGGCTTCAGCAAAAGTCGAGGAAAAGGCACACTGAGACGATTGGGGAGGAATCCTCAGAGGTGACTGGCAACTGGCACGGAGACTGTTCTCTCCTGAGGCCAGTGGGGTGCGACCCTGGGATCCCTGTCGTAACTCGAGAAACCACACCACAACTCAAAAAACACCAGAAGCTTCTCCTTTGCAAGTGGGGTGAGGCCCTTATCTGATATGGTGTCTAGTGGGAAATCACCCCTTCCCTCTTGGACCTCGAAGAGCTCCTTCACTCTCTTGCTGTGACAGAAGGAGTTTCCTGCCACAAACGTAGCACCCAAGAGGAACCCCTGTGGACCTGATGCGACTAAAGAGGAGCCCAGTTTGCCCCTGATAAACTCTAGATGATATTCCCTTTTCCTGCTCCTTAGTATAAGGTGTCCTGGGGCTTCCGTCGCATTCCAAAAGAAGGTGCTAAAAGTAGGAAAGTCGTGAGGAGCATCTGGGGTTGGCAACCATACTCCAAGACACCCAAATGCCTTTGCCAAAGGAGGTGAACTTTTCTCCCCTGCACTGCCTTGTATGTCACCCTATGGCTCCGCGCTCGAAACACCTGCACGAGTGACAGCACTTTGGGCCTCGAGGGAAAGCCATACATACCTGTGTTCGCTCGACATGGAGACTGTCACTGCTGCTGCAGCTGGTCAGGCAAGTAGCCGTGCAAGTGTCCACCTGAG
Organism: Eudorcas thomsonii; assembly: GCA_006408755.1. Taxonomy (NCBI): domain Eukaryota; kingdom Metazoa; phylum Chordata; class Mammalia; order Artiodactyla; family Bovidae; genus Eudorcas; species Eudorcas thomsonii. The sequence goes on from SJYE01001202.1 coordinate 163,044, forward strand.
ACGAGGCCTGTCTCCTCTGTGGGGCCCTCAGTGGTACACGGAGACCTAGGTCAGGATGGTCGAGGAAAGCTCAGGTTCTGGAATCAGAAAAAGTCGAGGACTGAGAACCGAGACGATTAGGGAAGAATCCCCAGAGGCGCATGGCAACTGGCATGAAGACAGTGAATCCTGAGTGCACAGGGGCAAGTCATTGGGATTTTCGTTGTGACTCTAAAGGGCCCCGGCACAACATTAGAAAAACCAAAATTTCTCCCCTGCAAGCGAGGTCAGGACCTCGTCTGCTGTGGCTTCTCGGGGAAAAGAACCTCTTCTCTCTTGGACCTCCAATGTGTCGTTCACCTCCTTGCTGTGACCCAACAAGTTCTCGCGCTGCCAGTCCGAACTCGAGGGGAACACTGAGGGTCCCGCCATGAATGTAAATGTGCCCCAGTATCCCTGCTGAGCTCCAGATGAGGGGCCCTTTCCTACTCTGTCGGGAAAGGGTTCCCAGCACTTCCCTCACATCCCAGCAAGAGACACTCGAAACAGGACTGTTGGGAGCAGCATCAGGGGTCTTGCCACAATTCCCCAAGACCCCCAAATACCTCGTTCACTCCAGATGAACCTGACTGCACTTCACTGGGTCGACTGTTACCCCGAGGCTCAATGCCTGACACACTGGCACGTGTGAAAGACCTGGGTGGTTCCTTGAGGTCAAGTCACAGTTTCCTGTGTCCACTCGATGGGAAGGCTTTCACAGCTGCTGCAGCTTAAGAAGCAAGAGCAAGTGAACGTCTCCAGCAAGACGAGGCCTGACTTTCCTGTGGGGGCTCCATGGGAACCCCAAGATTTATGTCAGCATGGGCGAGGAAAGCTCAGGTACCAGCTTCAGCGCCCGACGAGCACTGAGGACTCGGCGATGACTAGGAAATATGCCCAAAGGCTCACGGCAACTGGCAAGAAGACTGGCTTCTGCTGAGGCCACACTGGCGGATCCATGGGCTGGGCTCCCCGTGGTAACTAGAGAAACCACGCCACAACTCCAGAAAATCCAGAATCTTCACCCTTGCAAGCGGGGTGAGGCTCTTTTCTGATCCGGCGTCTCGTGGGAAATCACTCCTTCGCTCTTGGACCTCGAAGGGCTCCTTCACTCCCTTGCTGTAACACAACGAGTTCCAGTCTACAACCGTCGCACCCAAGAGGAACCCCAGTGGTCCCGCTGCGACTCAAGAGGAGCCCAGTTTGCCCCTGCTGAGCTCTAGATGATAGTCCATTTTGCTGCTCCATAATATAAGGTGTCTTGCGGCTTCCATCGCATCCTAAAATGAAGTGCTCTCAGTAGGAAAGTCGCGAGGAGCATCTGGGGTTTGGCCACCATTCTGCAAGACCCCCAAATGCCTTGTCCACTGAAGATGAACTTCTCTGTCCTGCACAGCCTTGACTGTCATCCCGAGGATTGAAACATGACACACTGGCACGTGTGACAGCACTTTGGACCTCGAGAGCAAGCCACAGATCCCTCTATCTGCTCGACATGGAGCCTGACACTGCTGCTGCAGCTGCTCAGGCAAGTATCGGTGCATGTTTCCACATGACACGAAGCCTATCACCTCTGTGAAAGCCTCAGGGTAAAGCCCAAGACCTACGGCCCTACAGTCAAGGGAAGCTCAGGCTCTGGCCTGAGCACAATTCGAGGACAGGGCACCCAGTGACGATTGGAGAGGAATCGCCAGACGTAACTGGCAACTGACACGGAGACTGTACTCTCCTGCAGCCACATGGGCAGGTCCCTGGTCTCCGCATCATAACTCTAAAAACCCTGTCGCAACTTGAGAAACACCAGAAGCTTCTCCCTTGGCAAGCGGTGTGAGGCCCTTATCCGATCCAGTGTCTCATGGGAAATCACCCTTTCCCTCTTGGAAGACCAAGGGCTTCTTCACTCCCTTGCTGTGACACAAGGAGTTCCCAGCCACAACCTTCGCATCCAGGAGGAACCCCAGTGCACCCGCTGCGACTCAAGAGGAGCCCAGTTTGCTCCTGCTAAGCTCTAGATGATAGTCCCTTTTCCTGCTCCTTAATATAAGGTGTCCTGGGGATTCTGTCGCATCCCAAAAGGAGATGCTCGCATTAGGAATGTCGGGAGGAGCATCTAGAGTTCGGCCACCATTCTCGAAGACCCGCAAACACCTTGGCCACTGCAGATGAACCTGTCTGCCCTGCACTGCCTTGACTGTCAACCCGAGGCTCGAAGCCCGAAACATCTGCACGTGTGACAGCACTTTGGGCCTATTGTACAAGCCACAGATCCCAGTGTCCGCTCGATATGAAGCGTGACACTGTTGCTGCAGCTGATCAGGAAAGTAGCCGTTCACGTGTCCAGGAGATACAAGGCCTGTCTACACTGTGGGAACCTCAGTAGTACACCAAGAACTAGGTCAGGACTTTCTAGGAAAGCTCAGGCTCCGGCCTCAGCAAAAGTCTAGGAGTGAGCACCGAGATGATTAGGGAAGAATCCCCAGAGCGCATGGCAACTGGCACATAGACTGTCCAATCCTGAGTGCACAGGGGCGAGTCCCTGGGTTCCCCGTTGTAACTCGAGAGGACCACGCTACAACTTGCGAAAAACCAAAAGATTCTTACCTACAAGCGGGGTGCGGACCTCATCTGTTGTGGCATCTCGGGGGAAAGAACTTCTTCTCTCTTGGACCTCCAAAGTGTCGTTAACCTTCTTGCCATGACCCAAGAAGATTTTCGTGCCGCCCGTCCTCACTCAAGCGGATCACCGAGGGTCCCACCAAGAATGTAAAGGAGCCCCAGTATCCCTGCTGAGCTCCAGATGAGGTGCCCTTTCCTGCTCTGATGGGAAAGGGTTCCAAGCAGTTCCCTCACATCCCAACTGGTGACACTCGACCAGGACTGTGGGGAGCAGCATCAGGGGTCTTGCCACCATTCCCCTAGACCCCCAAATACCTCGTTCACTCCTGATGAACCTGACTGCCCTGCACTGGGTCGACTGTCACCTCAAGGCTCGAAATCTGACACACTGGCACGTGTGACAGACCTGGGTGGTACCTCAAGGCACAGATCCCTGTGTCCACTCGACGGGGAGCCTTTCACAGCTGCTGCAGCTTCAGGGGCAAGCACAAGTGTACGTCTCCAGTCATGATGAGGCCTGATTTTCCTGTGGGGGATCCATGAGGACCCCAAGATTAATGTGAACATGGGCGAGGTAAGCTCATGTACCAGCTTCAGCACCAGACGAGGACTGAGGTCTCGGAGATGACTGGGGAGAAATCCCCAAATTAGCATGGCAACTGGCAAGAAGACTGGCCTCTCCTGAGGCCATAGGGGCTGGTCTAAGGGCTACCCGTCGTAACTCGAGAAACCCCGCCCAAACTCGAGAAATACCAGAAGCATCTCCCTTGCAAGCGGTGTGAGATCCTTATCCACTGTGGCATTTTGGGGGAAATTACTCTTTCCCTCTTGGACCTAGAAGGGCTCTTTCACTCCCTTGCTCAGACCCAGGAATGTCCTCGCCCTACGCGTCTCAACACGAGAGGAACAACAAGGGATCTGTTGCGACAAAGCAGAGCCCTGTTTGCCCCTATTAAGCTCCAGATGATTGTCCCCTTTCCTGTCCCTTAGGGAAAGGTGCCCTGGAGCTTCGCTCAAAAACCAAGAGGAGGTACTCGCAACAAGAAATTCGGGAGGAGCATCAAGGTTTCGGCCACCGTTCACCAAGACCCACAAATGCCTTGTCCAAGTTAGATGAACTTGACTGCCTGGCAATTATTTGACTGTCACCCCAAGACTAGACGCACGACACACTAGCACGTGTGACAGCACTTTGGACCTCGAGGGCAAGCGACATATCCCTGTGTCCGCTCGACATGGAGCCTGACACTGCTGCTGCAGCTGGTCAGGCAAGCAGCCATGCACGTGTCCAGGCGAAACGAGGTCTGTCTCCTCTGTGGGGCCATGAGTGGTACTCCAAGACCTAGTTCATGATGGTCGAGGAAAGCTCAGGCTCCGGCCTCAGCAACAGTAGAGGACTGAGTACCGAGTCGATTAGGGAAGTATCCCCATAGGCGTCTGGCCACTGACACGGAAACTGTCCAACCCTTGGTGCACAGGAGGGAGTCCCTTGGTTCCCCGTTGTAAGAGAAGTGGACCACACCACAACTTGAGGAAAACCAAAAGATTCTCCCGTGTAAGCGTGGTGAATACCTCGTCTGCTCTAACTAGGGGAAAAGAACTTCTCTCTTGGACCTCCAAAGTATCGTTCACCTTCTTGCTGTGACCAAAGAAGATATTTTTGCGCCACCTGTCCTCAGTGGAGGGGAAAACCAAAGGTCCCTCCATGAATGTAAAGGAGCCCCAGTATCCCTGCTGAGCTCCAGATGAGGTTCCCTTTCCTACTCTCTCAGGAAAGAGTTCCCAGCACTTCCCTCACATACCAACAGGAGACACTCGAACCAGGGCTGTCGGGAGCAGAATCAGGGGTCTTGCCACCATTCCCCAAGACCTCCAAAAACCTCGTTCACTCCAGATGAAACTGACTGCCCTGCACTGGGTCGACTGTCACCCCGAGGCGTGAAGTCTGACACACTGGCACGAGGGACAGTCCTTGGTGGTACCTCGAGGTCAAGTCACAGATCCCTGTGTCCACTCGACAGGGAGCCTTTCATAACGGCTGCAGCTGTATTGGCAAACGCAAGTGTACGTCTCCAGGCAAGACGAGGCCTGACTTTACTGTGAGGGATCCATTTTGAACCCCAAGATTTATGTCAGCATGGGCAAGGAAAGCTCAGTTACCAGCTTCAGCACCAGACGAGGACTGAGGACTCGGCGATGACTGGGGAGAAATCCCCAAAGGCGCATGGCAACTGGCAAGGAGTCTGTCCTCTTATCAGGCTACAGGGTCAGGTCCATGGGCTCCCCGTCGTAACTCGGGAAACCCGCCGCAACTCGAGAAATAACACAAGCTTCTCACTTGCAAGCGGCGTGAGGCACTTATCCACTGTGGCATCTGTGGGGAAATCAATCTTTCCCTCTTAAACCTTGAAGGCCTCCTTCCCCCCCTTGCTGGGACCCAGGAATTTCCCCGCCCTACTCCTCTCAACTCGAGAGGGACAACAAGGGATCTGCTGAGACTCAACAGAGCCCTGTTTGCTCCTGCTAAGCAACAGATGATCGTTCCCTTTCCTGCCCCTTAGGGAAAGGTTCCCTGGAGCTTCCCTCGAATACCAAGAGGAGGTGCTCACAACAGGACTGTGGGGAGAAGCATCAGGGGTTCGGCCACCATTCACCAAGACCCCCAAATGCCTTGTACATTGAAGATCAACTTGACAGCCCCGGACTGCCTTGACTTTCACCCTGATCACCCCGAGGCTCAAGGCACGACACAGTGGCACTTGTGACAGCATTTTGGACCTCTGGATCAAGCCACAGATCCCTCATTCTGCTCGACAATGAGTTCCCTGCCACAACCGTCACACCCAAGAGGAACCCCAATGGATCTACTGCGACTCAAGAGGAGCCCAGTTTGCACCTGCTAAGCTCTAGATGATAGTCTCGTTTCCTGCTCCATAGTCTATGGTGTCCTGGTGCTTCCATCGTATCCGAAAAGGAAGTCTTCACAGTAGGAAAGTCGGGAGGACCTTCTGGGTTTCGGCCACCATTTTCCAAGACCCCCAAATGCCTTGTCCACTGCAGATGAACCTGTCTGCCCTGCACTGCCTTGACGGTCATCTGGAGGCTCGACGCCCGAAACACCTGCACGAGTGACAGCATTTTGGGCCTCGAGATCAAGCCACAGATCCCTGTGTCTGCTCGACATGGAGACTGACACTGTTGCTGCAGCTGTTCAGGCAAGTAGCCATGCATGTGTCCAGGCGAGATGAGGCCTGTCTCCTCTGTGGGCCCCTCAGGGTTACACCAAGTCCTAGGCCAGTACGGTCGAGGAAAGTCACGCTCCGGCCTCAGTAAAAGACGAGGACTGAGCACCGAGACCTTTAGGGAAGAATTCCCAGAGGCGCCTGGCAACTGGCATGGATTCTCTCCAATCCTGAGTGCACATGGGCGAGTCCCTGGGTTCCCCGTTGTAACCTGAGAGGACCCTGCCACAACTTGAGAAAAACCAAAAAATTCTCCCTTCCAAGCTGGGTGAGGATCTCTTCTGCTGTGGCATCTCGGGTAAAAAACCTCTTCTATCTTGGACCTCCAGAGTTTCGTTCACCTTCTTGCTGTGACCCAAGAAGTTTCTCACGTCGCCCGTCCTCAATCGAGGGCAACATTGAGGGTCCCACCATGAATGTAAAGGAGCCCCAGTATCCCTGCTGAGCTCCAGATGAGGGGCCCTTTCCTGCTCTGTCGGGAAAGGGTTCCCAGCACTTCCCTCACATCCCAACTGGTGACACTCGAAACAGGACTGCCAGGAACAGCACCAGGTATCTTGTCACCATTCCCCAAGACACCCAAATACCTCGTTCACTCCAGATGAACCTGACTGACCTGCACTGGGTCAAATGTCACCCCAATGCTTGAAGCCTGACACAGGGGCACGTGTGACAAACCCGGGTGATACCTCGAGGTGAAGTCACAGATCCTTCTGTCCACTCGACTGGGAGCCTTCCACAGCTGCTGCAGCTGAAGAGGCAACCGGAAGTGTACGTCTCCAGGGAAGACGAGGCCTGACGTTCCTGTAGGGGCTCAATGGGAACCCCAAGATTTATGTCAGCATGGGGGAGGAAAGCTCAGGTACCAGCTTCAGCACCAGACGAGGACTGAGGACTCAGCATTGACTGAGGAGGAATTTCCAACGGTGCATGGCAACTGGCAAGAAGACTGGCCTCTCCTGACGCCGAAGGGGTGGGTCCATGGGCCCCCAGTCGTAACTCGAGAAACCCCGCCGCAACTCGAGAATTAACAGAAGCTTATCCCTTGCAAGCACGGTGAGGCCCTTATCCACTGCAGCATTTCTGGGGAAATCACCACTTCCCTCTTCGACTTTGAAGGACTCTTTCCCCCCCTTGCTGTGACCTAGGAATTTCCCCGCCCTACGGGTCTCATCTCGAGAGGAACATTAAGGGATCCTCTGTGACTCAACAGAGTCCTATGTGGCCCTGCTAAGCTGCAGATAATCCTCCCTTTTCCTGACCCTTACAGAAAGGTTCCCTGGAGCTTTGTTCGAATACCAAGTGGAAGTGCTCCCAACAGGAAAATGGGGAGGAGCATCAGGGATTCGGCCACCATTCTCCAAGAACCACAAATGCCTTGTCTACTGCAGATGAACTTGACAGCCCCACACTGCCTTGACTGTTACCCCGAGGCTTGATGCACGACACCCTGGTATGTGTGAGAGTGCTTTGGACCTCGAGAGCAAGCCACAGATCACTCTGTCCGCTCAAAATGGAGCCTGACACTGCTGCTGAATCTGGTCAGGCAAGTAGCCGTGCACGTGTCCAGGTGAGACGAATCCTGTCTCCTCTGTGGGATCCTCAGTGTAACCCCAAGACTTAGGTCAGGTCGGTCGAGAGAAGCTCAGGCACTGGCCTCAGCACAAGTCGAGGACAGCGCATCCAGAAGCGATTGGAGAGGAATCCCCACAGGTGACTGGTAACTGGTACGGAGACTGTCCTCTCCTGGGTCCAGAGGGGCCCATCACTGGACTCTCAGTCTTAGCTCGAGAAACCCCACCGCAACTCGAGAAACACCAGAAACTCCTTCCTTGCAAGCGGGGAGAGGCCCTCAATGGGTCCTGCGTCATGTGGGAAATCACCACTAACCTCATGGACCTCGAAGGGCTCTTTCACTTCCGTGCTGTGACACTAGGAGTTCCCGGCCATGACCTTCGCACACAAGAGGAATTGCAATGGACCACTGAGACTCAAGTGGAGCCCACTTTGCCCCTGCTAAGCTCTTGATGATAGTCCCTTTAACTGCTCCTTAGTCTAAGGTGTCCTGGGGCTTCCATCGCATCCCAAAAGGAGGTGCTCACAGTAGGAAAGTTGGGAGGAGCATCTGGGGTTCTGCCACCATACTTCAAGACCCCAAAATGCCTTGTCCACTGCAGATGAACCTGTCTGCCCTGCATTGCCTTGACTGTCACCGCGAGGCTCAACGCCCAAAACACCTGCACGTGTGACAGCACTTTGGGCCTCGAGGGCAAGCCACACATCCCTGTGTCCAGTCGACATGGAGCCTGACACTGCTCCTGCAGGTGATCAGGCAGGTAGCCGTGCACGTGTCCAGGCGAGACGAGACCTGTCTACTCTGTGGGGCCCAGAGAGGTACTCCAAGACCTAGGTCAGTATGGTCGAGGAAAGCTCAGGCTCTGGCCTCAGCAAGAGTCGAGGACTGAGTACCGAGATGATTAGGGAAGGATCCCCATAGGCATCTGGCCACTGGCACGGAAACTGTCCAATCCTGTGTGCACAGGGTGAGTCCCTGGATTCCCCGTTGTAACACGCGAGGACCCCACCACAACTTGAGAAAAACCAAAAGATTCTCCCATGAAAGCGGGGTGAGGACCTCGTCTGCTCTGGTCTAGGGGGAAAGAACCTCTTCTATTGTGGACCTCCAAAGTGTCGTTCACCTTCTTGCTATGACCCAAGAACTTTTTTTTGTGCCACCTCTCCTCATTCGAGGGGAACACCGAGGGTCGCGCCATGAATGTAAAGGAGCCCCAGTATCCTTGCTGAGCTCCAGATGAGATTCCCTTTCCTGCATTGTCAGGAAAAAGTTCCCAGCACTTCCCTCACATCTCAACAGGAGACACTCGAACCAGGGCTGTCGGGAGCAGAATCAGGGGTCTTGCTACCATTCCCCAATTCCACCAAATACCTCGTTCACTCCAGATAAACCGGATTGCCCTCCATTGGGTCGACTGTCACCCCGAGGTTCGAAGCTTGACACACTGGCACGTGTGACAGACCTAAGTGGTACCTCGAGTTCAAGTCACAGATCCCTGTGTCAACTCGACGGGGAGCCTTTCAAAGCTGCTGCATCTGCAGAGGCAACCGCAAGTGTACGTCTTCAGGCAAGATGAGGCCTGACTTTCCTTTGGGGGCTCCATGGGAACCCCAAGATTTATGTCAGCTGGGACGAGGAAACCTCAGGTACCAGCTACAGCACCAGAGGAGAACTGAGGTCTCCGCGATGACTGGGGTGGAATTACCAAAGTACATGGCAACTGGCAAGAAGACTGGCCTATCCATAGGCCACAGGGGCGGGTACATGAGCTCCCCATCATAACTCGAGAAACCCCGCCACAACTCGAGAAATACCAGAAGCTTCTCCCTTTCAAGCGTGGTGAGGTCCTTATCCACTGTGGCATCTCTGGGGAAATCACTCCTATTATACCCCCTTGCTGGAACCCAGGAATTTCCCTGCCCTACCCGTCTCAACTCAAGAGGAACATCAAGGTATCCGCTGTGACTCAACAAAGCCCAGTTTGTCCCTGCTAAGCTCCAGTTGATCGTCCCCATTCCTGCCCCTTAGGTAAAGGTTCCCTGGAGCTTTGATCAAATATCAAGAGGAGGTGCTCGCCACAGGAAAGTGGGGAGGAGCATCAGGGTTTTGGCACCATTCACCAAGACCCCCAAATGCCTTGTCCACTGCAGATGAACTTGACTGCGCCGCAATGCCTTGAGTGTCACCTGGAGACTAGAAGCACGACACTCTGGCACGTGTGACAGGACTTTGGACCTCGAGAGCAAGCCCCAGATCCCTCTGTCCGTTCAACTTGGAGCCTGACACTGCTGCTGCAGCTGGTCAGGAAAGAAGCCCTGCACGTGTCCAGGTGAGACGAAGCCGGTATCCTCTGAAGGAGCCTCAGGGGAACCCCCAAAACCCAGGTCAGGACTGTCGAGAGTAGCTCAGGCTCTGGCCTTAGCACAAGTCGAGGACAGGCCACCCGAGACGATTGGGGAAGAATTTCCAGAGATGACAGCCAACTGGCACGGAGACTGTTCTCTCCTGAGGCCACAGGAGCGCCTCCCTGAGCTCCCCATCATAACTTGAGAAACCCTGCCGCAACTCGAGAAAAACCAGAAGATTTTCCCTTGCAAGTGAGGTGAGTCCCTTATCTGATCCGGCGTCTCGTGGGAAATCATCCTTCCCTCTTGGAACTCGAAGGGCTCCTTCACTCCCTTGCTGTGACACAAGGAGTTCCCGGCCACAACCGTTGAACCCAAGAGGAACCCCAATGGACCCGCTGCGACTAAAGAGGAGCCCAGTTTTCCCCTGCTAAGCTCTAGATGATAGTCCCTTTCCCTGTTCCTAAATATAAGGTGTCCTTGGTCTTCCATCGCATCCCAAAAAGGAGGTGTTCGCAGAAGGAAAGTCGGGAGGAGCATCGGGGGTTCGGCCACCACTCTCCAAGACCCCCAAATGCCTAGTCCACTGCAGATAAACCTGTCTGCTATGCACTGCCTTGACTGTCATCCTGAGGCTTGACTCACGAAACACCTGCACGTGTGACAGTAATTTTGGCCTCGAGGCCAAGCCACAGATCCCAGTGTCGGCTCGACATGGAGCCTGACACTGCTGCTGCAGCTGTTCAGGCCAGTAGCCTTGCACGTGTCCAGGCTTGATGAGACCTGTCTCCCCTGTGGGGCCCGCAGTGGTACACCAAGGCCTAGGTCAGAACAGTCGAGGAAAGCTCACGCTCTGGCCAAAGCAAAAGTCGAGGACTGAGCACCGAGACCATTAGGGTAAAATGCCCAGAGGCACCTGGCACCTGGCACGGAGACTGTCCAATACGGAGTGCACAGGGGCTAGAACCTGGATTCCCCGTTGTAACTTGAGAGGACCCTGCCACAACTTGAGAAGAACAAAAAGATTCTCCCCTGCATGCGGAGTGAGGACTCGTCTGCTGTGCCTTCTCAGGAGGAGGAACCTTTTCTCTATTGGACCTCCAGAGTGTCATTCATCTTCATGCTGTGACCCAAGAATTTTCTCCTGCCGCCCATAATCACTTGAGGGGAACACCGAGAGTCCCGCCATGAATGTAAAGGAGCCCCAGTATCCCGGCTGAGCTCCAAATTAGGGTCCCTTTCCTGCTCTGTAGGGAAAGGGTTCCCAGCACTTCCCTCACATCCCAACAGGAGACACTCGAACCAGGACTGTTGGGAGCAGTATCTGGTGTCTTGCCACCATTCCCCAAGACCCCCAAATAACCTCGTTCTCTCCAGATCAACCTGACTGCCCTGCACTGGGTCGACTGTCACCCCGAGGCTCGAAGCCTGACATACTGGCACGTGTGACAGACCTGGGTGGAACTTGGATGTCAAGTGTGTCCATTAGATGTGGAGTCTTTCACAGCTGCTTCAGCTGCAGAGACAAGTGCAAGTGTACATCTCCAGGCAAGATTAGGCCTGACTATCCTGTGGGGTCTCCATGGGAACTCAAAGATTTATGTCAGCATGGGCAAGGAATGCTTAGGTACCAGCTTCAGCACCAGAAGAGGAGTGAGGACTCGGCCATTACTGGCGAGGAATCCCCAAAGGCGCATGGCAATTGACAAGAAGACTGGCCTATCCAGAGGCCACAGGGGCGGGTCCATGGGCAGCCCGTCATAAAATGAGAAACCCTGCTGCAACTCGAGAAATACCAGAAGATTCTCCATTTCAAGCGGGGTGAGGCCCTCAGCCACTGTGGCATCTCTGTTGAAATCACTCCTTCCCTCTTGTACCTCGAAGGGCTCTTTCCCCCACTTGCCGGGACCCAGGAATTTCCCGGCCCTACCCATCTCAACTCGAGATGAACAACAAGGTATCCGCTGTGACTCAACAGCGCCCTGTTTGCACCTGCTAAGCTCCAGATGATCGTCACCTTTCCTGGCCCTTAGGGAAATGTTCCCTGGAGCTTCTCTCGAATACCAAGAGGAGGTGATCGCAACAGGAAAGTCGGGAGGAGCGTCAGGGTTCGGCAACCATTACCCAAGACTCCCAAATGCCTTGTCCACTGCAGATGAACTTGACAGCCCCGGATTGCCTTGACTGTCATCCTGAGACTCATCACACGACACACTGGCACGTGTGACAGCACTTTGGACCTCGAGAGCAAGCCACAGATCCCTCTGTCTGCTCGACGTGGAACCTGACACTGCTGCTGCAGCTGGTCAGGCAAGTAGCGCTGCAGGTGTCCAGGTGAGACGAAGCGTGTCTCCTCTGTGGGAGCCTCAAGGGAACCCCCAAGTCCCAGGTCAGGACTGTCGAGAGAAGCTCAGGCACTGGCCTCATCACAAGTTGAGGACAGGTAACCCAGAGTTCATTGGGAAGGAATTCCCAGATGTGACTGGCATGGAGACTGTCCTCTCCAGAGGCCACACGGCCGCATCCCTGGTCTCCCCGTCATAACTCGAGAAACCCAGCCACAACTCGAGAAACACCAGAAGCTTTTCCCTTGCAAGCAGGGTGAGGCCCTTATCAGATTCTGCATCTCGTGGGGAATCACCTGGTCCCTCTTGGACCTCGAAAGTCTCCTTCTCTCCCTTGCTGTGACACAAGGAATTCCCAGCCAAAACCGTCACAACCAATAGTAACCGCAAAGGTCCTGCTGGGACTCAAGATATGCCCAGTTTCACCATGCTAAGCAATACATGATAGTCCTTTTTATGCTCCTTAGTATAAGATGTTCTCAGGCTTCCTTCGCATCCCAAAAGGAGGAGCTCACAGTAGGAAAGTCGGGAGGACCATCGGGCCTTCGGCTGCCATTCTCCAAGACCCTCAAATGCCATGTACACTGCAGATGAACCTGTCTGCCATGCACTGCCTTGACTGTCACCCCAAAGCTCAATGCCCGAAACACCTGCACGTGTGACAGCACTTTGGGCCTGGAAGGAAAGTCACAAATCCCTGTGTCTGCTCGACATGGAGCCTGACACTGCTGCTGCAGCTGGTCAGGCAAGTAGCTGTGCACGTGTCAGGCGAGACGAGGACAGTCTCCTCTGTGGGGCCCTCAGGGTTACACCAAGACCTAGGTCAGGACAGTCGAGGAAAGCTAAGGCTCCAAACTCAGGAAAACTTGAGGACTGAGCACCAAGATGATTAGGAAAAAATGCCCAGAGACTGCTGCAAAATGACACGGAGACTGTCCAATCTTGAGTGCACGGGGGCGATACCCTGGGTTCCCCGTTGTAACTCGAGAGGACCACGCCACAACTTGAGAAAAAACAAAAGATTCTCCCCTGCAAGCGGGGTGAAAACCTCGTCTGCTGTGGCTTTTTGGGGGAAATAACCTCTTCTCACTTGGACCTCCAGAGTGTCGTTCACCTTCTTACTGTGACCCAAAATGATGCTCGCGCTGCCCGTCCTCACTCGAGGGGAACACCAAGTGTCCCGCCATGAATGTAAAGGAGCCCCAGTATCCCTGCTGAGCTCCAGATGAGGTTCCCTTTCCTGCTCTGTCGGGAAAGGTTTCCCAGTACTTCCCTCACATCCCAACAGGAGAAACTCGAAACAGGACTTTCTGGAGCAGCATCAGGGGTCTTGCAACCATTCCCCAAGACCCCCAAATAACCTCTTTCACTCCAGATGAACTTGACTGCCCTGCACAGGGTCGGATGTCACCCCGAGGCTCCAAGCCTTACATACTGGCACATGTGACAGACCTGGGTGGAACCTCGAAGTCAAGTAACAGATCTCTGTGCCACTTTACTGGGATCCTTTCACAGCTGCTGCAACTGCAGGCAAAGCACAAGTGTACGTCTCCAGTCCTGATGAGGCCTAGTTTCCTGTGGAGGCTCCATGGGAACCCAAAGATTTATGTTAGCATAGGCGAGGTAAGCTCAGGTGCCAGCTTCAGCACCAGATGGGGACTGAGAACTAGGCGATGACTGGGGAGGAATCCCCAAAGGCGCATGACAACTGGCAAGAAGACTGGCCTCTCCTGAGGCCACAGGGGCTGGTCTATGGGCTACACTTTGTAACTCGAGAAACCCCGCCACAACTCAAAAAATACCAGAAGCTTCTCCCTTGCAAGCGGGTTGAGGTCCTTATCCACTGCAGCATCTCTGGGGAAATTACTTCTTCCCTCTTGGACCTCAAAGGGCTCTTTCACTCCCTTGTTCTGACCCAGGAATTTCCCCGCCCTACCCGTCTCAACACGAGAGGAACAACAAGGGATCCGCTGCAACTCAGCAGAGCCCTGTTTGCCACTACTAAGCTACAGAAGATCATCCCCTTTACTGCCCATTAGGGAAAGGTTCCGTGGAGTTTTGCTCGAATACCAAGAGGAGGTGTTCGCAACAGGAATTTCGGGAGGAGCATAAGGGTTTCGGCCACCATTCACCAAGAACCCCAACTGCCTTGTTCACTGCAGACGAAATTGACTGCCCCGCACTGTCTTCACTGTCACCCCGAGATTTGACGCATGACACACTGGCACGTGTGACAGCACTTTGGACCTCGAGATTAAGCCACAGGTCCTGCTGTCTGCTCGACATGGAGCCTGACACTGATGCTGCAGCTGGTCAGGCAAGTACCACTGCACGAATCCAGGTGAGACGAAGCCTGTCTCCTCTGTGGGAGCTTCAGGGGAACCACCAAGTCCCAGGTCAGGACTGTCGAGAGAAGCTCAGGCACTGGCCTCAGCACAAGTGGAGGACAGGAAACCCAGAGACGATTGGGGAGGAATCCCCAGTGGTGACTGGCAACTGGCACAGAAACTGTCCTCTCCTGTGGCCACAGGGGCGCGTCCCTCGGCTCCTCGTCATAACTCGAGAAACCCCGCTGCAATATGAGAAACACCAGAAGCTTCTCCCTTGCAAGCGGGGTGAGGTACTTATCCGATTCCGCGTCTCGTGGGAAATCACCCCTTCACTCTTGGACCTCGAAGGTCTCCTTCACTCCCTTGCTGTGACACAAGTTCGGGCCACAACCGTCACACCCAAGAGGAACCCCAGTGGACACGCTGCGACTCAAGAGGAGCCCAGTTTTTCCCTGCTAAGCTCTAGATGATAATTCATTTAACTCCTCCTTAGTATAAGGTGTCCTGGGCCTTCCGTCGAATCCCAAAATGTGATGCTCTCAATAGGAAATTCAGGAGGAGCATCTATGTTTCGGCCACCATTCTCCAAGACCCCCAAATGCCTTGTTCACTGTTGATGAACCTGTCTGCCCTGGACTACCTTGACTTTCACCCTGAGGCTCGACGCCCGAAACACCTGTACTTGTGACAGAACTTTGGGCCTCGAGGGCAAGCCACAGATCCCTGTGTCCGCTCGACAGGGAGCCTGACACTGCTGCTGCAGCTGGTCAGGCAAGTAGCCATGCACGTGTCCTGGCCAGAAGAGGCCTGTCTTTTCTGTGGGGCCCTCAGGGGTACACCAAGACCTAGATCAGGGCGGTCGAGGAAAGCTCAGGCTCCAACTTCAGCAAAAGTCGAGGACTGAGCACCGAGACAATTAGGGAAGAATCCCCAGAGGCGCCTGGCAAATGGCACCTAGACTATCCAATCCTGAGTGCACAGGTGTGAGTCCGTTGGTTCCCCATTGTAACTTGAGAGAACCCCGCCACAACTTGAGAAAACCAAAAGATTCCCCCTGCTAGCGGGGTGAAGACCTCGTCTACTGTGCTGTATCTGGGGAAAGAACGTCTTCTCTCTTGGACCTCCAGAGTGTCGTTCACCTTCTTGCTGTGACCCAAGACGTTAATCTTGCCACCCGTATCACTCCAGGGGAACACCGAGTGTCCCGCCATGAATTTAAAGTAGCCCCAGTATCCCTGTTGAGCTCCAGATGAGGGTCCCTTTCCTGCTCTCTCGGGAAAGGGTTCCCAGCATTTCCCTCACATCCCAACAGGAAACACTGGAACCAGGACTGTCGGGAGCTGCATCAAGGGTCTTACCACTATTCCCCAAGACCTCAAATACCACGTTCACTCCAGATGAACCTCACTGTCGTGCACTGAGTCGACTGTCACCCCGAGGCTCGAATCTTAACACACTGACACGTGTGACAGATCTGAGTGTTTCCTCGAGTTCAAGTCACAGATCCTTGTGTCAATTCGACGGAGAGCCTTTAACAGCTGCTGCAGCTGCAGAGGCAAGCGCAAGTGTATGTGTTCAGGCAAGACGAGGCCTGTCTTTCCTTTGGGGGCTCAATGAGAACCCCAAGATTTATGTCAGCAGAGCCGAGGAAAGCTCAGGTACCAGCTACAGCACCAGAGGTGGACTGAGGACTCGTCGATGGCAGGGGAGGAATCCCCAAAGACGCATGGCAACTGGAAAGGTGACTGGCCTCTCTTGAGGCCATAGGAGTGGGTCCATGGGCTCCCAATCATAACTCGAAAAACTCTGCCACAACTCGAGAAAAACCAGAAGCTTCACCCTTTCAAGCAGGTTGAGTCCCTTATCCGATCCGGCGTCTTGTGGGAAATCACCCCTTCCCTCCTGGACCTCGAAGGGCTCCTTCACTCCCTTGCTGTGACACAAGGAGTTCCCGGCCACAACCGTCGAAACCAAGAGGAACCTCAATGGACCCGCTGTGAATAAAGAGGAGCCCAGTTTGCCCCTGCTAAGCTCTAGATGATAGTCCCTTTTCCTGCTCCTAAATATAAGGTGTCCTTGGTCTTCCATCACATCCCAAAAGGAGGTGCTCGCAGAAGGAAAGTTGGGAGGAGCATCTGGGGTTTGTCCACCATTCTCCAAACCCCCAAGTGCCTACTCCACTGCGATAAACCTGTCTGCCATGCAATGCCTTGACTGTCATCCTGAGGCTCGATGCCCGAAACACCTGCACGTGTGACAGCACTTTGGGACTCGTAGGCAAGCCACAGATCCCAGTGTCCACTCGACATGGAGTCTGACACTGCTGCTGCAGCTGGTCAGGCGATTAGCCATGGACGTGTCCAGGCTTGATGAGACCTGTCTCCTCTGTGGGGCCCTCAGGGATACACCAAGATCTAGGTCAGAACGGTCGAGGAAAGCTCACGCTCCGGCCGAAGCAAAAGTCGAGGACTGAGCACCGAGACGATTAGGGTAGAATCCCTAGAGGCGCTTGGCACCTGGCATGGAGACTGTCCAATACGGAGTGCACAGGGGCGATACCCTGGCTTCCCTGTTGTAACTCGAGAGGACCCCGCCACAACTTGAGAAGAACCAAAAGATTCTCCCCTGCATGCGGGGTGAGGACCTCGTCTGCTGTGCCTTCTCAGCGGGAAGAACCTTTTCTCTCTTGGACCTCCAGAGTGTCGTTCACCTTCTTGCTGTGACCCAAGAATTTTCTCGTGCCGCCCATCCTCACTCAAGGGGAACACCGAGGGTTCCACCATGAATGTAAAGGAGCCCCAGTATCCCTGCAGAGCTCCAGATGAGGGTCCCTTCCTGCTTCGTTGGGAAAGGGTTCCCAGCACTTCCCTCACATCCCAACAGGAGACACTCAAACCAGGACTGTCTGGAGCAGCATCAGGGGTCTTGCCACCATTCCCGAAGACCCCCAATTACCACGTTCACTCGAGATGAACCTCACTACCATTCACTGGGTCGACTGTCACCCCGAGGCTCGAAGCCTGACATACTGGCATGTGTGACAGACCTGGGTGGTACCTCAATGTCAAGTCACAGATCCCTGTGTCCACTCGACGTGGAGCCTTTCACAGCTACTGCAGATGCAGAGACAAGCGCAAGTGTATGTCTCCAGGCAAGATTAGGCCTGACTTTCTTGTGGGGGCTCCATGGGGACCCCAAGATTTATGTCAGCATGGGCAAGGTAAGCTCAGGTACCAGCTTCAGCACCAGACGAGGACTGAGGACTCGGCCATGACTGGGGAGGAATCCACAAAGGCCCATGGCAATTGGCAAGAAGACTGGCCTATTTAGAAGCCACAGGGGCGGGTCCATGGGCACCCCATCGTAACATGAGAAACCCTGCTGCAACTCGAGAAATACAAGACGCTTCTCAATTGCAAGCTGGTGAGGCGCTTAGCCACTGTGACATCTCTGTTAAAATCACTCCTTCCCTATTGGACCTCGAAGGGCTCTTTCCCCCCCTTGCTGTGACCCAGGAATTTCCCCGCCCTACACGTCTCAACTCGAGAGGAACAACAAGGGATTCGCTGCGACTCAACAGCGCCCTGTTTGCACCTGTTAAGCTCCAGATGATCGTCACATTTCCTGGCCCTTAGGGAAATGTCCCCTGGAGCTTCTCTCGAATACCAAGAGGAGGTGATCGCAACAGGAAAGTCGGGAGGAGCGTCAAGTTTTCGGCCACCATTCCCCAAGACCCCCAAAGGCCTTGTCCACTGCAGATGAACTTGACAGCCCCACATTGCCTTAACAGTCACCCCGAGGCTCATCGAACGACACACTGGCACGTGTGACAGCACTTTGGACCTCGAGAGCAAGCCCCAGATCCCTCTGTCCGCTCGACGTGAAGCCTGACACTGCTGCAGCAGCTGGTCAGGCAAGTAGCCTTGCATGTGTCCAGGTGAGATGAAGCGTGTCTCCTCTGTGGGAGCCTAAAGGGAACCCCCAAGACCCAGGTCAGCACTGTTGAGAGAAGCTCAGGCACTGGCCTCCACGCAAGTCGAGTACAGGACACACCAAAACAATTGGGAAGGAATTCCCAGATGTGATTGGCAACTGGCATGGAGACTGTCCTCTCCTGAGGCCGCACGGGCGCATCCCTGGTCTCCCCATCGTAACTCGAGAAACCCAGCAACAACTCGAGAAACACCAGAACCTTGTCCCTTGCAAGCGGGGTGAGGCCCTTATCAAATCCTGCATCTCGTGGGAAATCACCCCTTCCCTCTTGGACCTCGAAGGTCTCCTTCACTCCCTTGCTGTCACACAAGGAGTTCCTGGCCAAAACCGTCGCAACCAATAGTAACCGCAAAGGACCCGCTGGGACTCAAGATGTGCTCAGTTTGACCCTGCTAAGCAATAGATGATAGTCTCTTTTAATGCTGCTTATTATAAGATGTCCTCGGGCTTCCGTCGCATCCCAAAAGGAGGAGCTCGCAGTAGGAAAGTCGGGATGATCATCTGGATTTCGGCCACCATTCTCCAAAACCCGCAGATGCCATGTACACTGCAGATGAACCTGTCTGCCATGCACTGCCTTGACTTTCATCCCGAGGCTCGAAGCCCGGAACACCTGCACATGTGATAGCAATTTGGGCCTCGAGGGAAAGCCACAGATCCCTGTGTGTGCTCGACATGGAGCCTGACACTGCTGCTGCAGCTGGTCAGGCAAGTAGCGTGCACGTGTTCAGGCGAGATGAGGACTGTCTCCTCTGTGGGGCCCTCAGTGTTACACTAAGACCTAGGTCAGGATGTCGAGGAAAGCTCAGGTTCCAGCCTCAGCAAAAGTCGAGGACTGAGTACCGAGACTATTAGGGAAGGATTCCCATATGCTTCTGGCCACTGTCATGGAAACTGTCCAATCCTTGGTGCACAGGGGCGAGTCCCTGGGTTCCCCGTTTTAACACGAGAGGACCCCACCACAACTTGAGAAAAACCAAAAATTCTCCCCTACAAGAGGGGTGAGGACCTCATCTACTGTGCCATCTCGGGAGAAAGAAACTCTTTTCTCTTGGACCTCCAAAGTGTCATTCACTTTCTTGCTGTGACCCAAGAAGTTTTTTTTTTCGCCACCTGTCCTCACTCGAGGGGAACACCGAGGGTCCCGCCATGAATGTAAAGGAGCCCCAGTATCCCTGCTGAACTCCAGATGAGGTTTCCTTTCTTGCTCTGTCAGGAAAGAGTTCCCAGCACTTCCCTCACATCTCAACAGGAGAAACTCGAACAAGTGCTGTCGGGAGCAGAATCAGGGGTCTTGCCACCATTCCCCAAGACCACCCAAAACCTCGGTCACTCCAGATAAAGCTGACTGACCTGCACTGAATCGACTGTCACCCCCTGTCTCGAAGCCTCACACACTGGCACGAGTGACAGAACTTTGTGGTACCTCGAGGTCAAGTCACAGTAACCCTGAGTCCACTTGATGGGGAGCCTTTCACAGCTGCTGCAGCTGCTGAGGCTAGCACAAGTGTACATCTCCAGGCAAAACGAGGCCTAACTTTAATGTGAAGGATCCATGGGAAACCCAAGATTTATGTCAGCATGGGCAAGGAGAGCTCAGTTACCAGCTTCAGCACCAGACGAGGACTGAGGACTCGGCGATGACTGGGGAGTAATCCCTAATTAGGCATGGCAACTGGCCAGAAGACTGGCCTCTCCTGAGGCCACAGGGGCAGGTCCTTGGGCTCCCCATCGTAACTTGATAAACCCCACCACAACTCGAGAAATAACACAAGCTTCTCACTTGCAAGCGGCGTGAGGCCCTTATCTACTGTGGCATCTCTGGGGAAATCACTCTTTCCCTCTTGGACCTCGAAAGGCTCTTTCACCCCCTTGCTGGGACGCAGGAATTTCCCCGTCCTACATGTTTCAAATCGAGAGAGAAAACAAGGGATCTGCTGCGCCTCAACAGAGCCCTGTTTATCCCTGCTGAACACCAGATGATTGTCCCTTTTCCTTCCCCTTAGGAAAGTTTCCCTGGAGCTTTGGTCGAATACCAAGAGGAGGTGCTCACAACAGGAATGTGGGGAGGAGCATCAGGGTTTCGGCCACCATTCACTGAGACCCCCAAATGCCATGTCCATTGCAGATGAAATTGACAGCCATGGACTGCCTTGACTGTCATCCCGATCACCCCGAGGTTCTAGGCAAGACACACTGGCACGTGTGACAGCAATTTGGACCTCGCGTGCAAGCCACAGAGCCCTCTGTCCACTCGACAAGGAGTTCCCTGCCACAACCGACACACCAAGAGGAACCCCAATGGATCCGCTGGAACTCAAGAGGAGCCCAGTTTGCCCCTGCTAAGCTCTAGATGATAGTCCCTTTTCCTGCTCCTTAGTCTAAGGTGTCTTGGGGCTTCTGTCGCATCTGAAAAGGAAGTGCACACAGTAGGAAATTCCGGAGGAGCATCTGGGTTTTGGCCACCATTCTCCAAGACCCCCAAATGCCTTGTCCACTGCAGATGAACCTGTCTGCCCTGCACTGCCTTGACTGTCATCCGGAGGCTCGACACCCGAAACACCTGCACGAGTGTCAGCATTCTGGGCCTCGAGTTCAAGCTACAGATCCCTGTGTCCACTCGACATGGAGCCTGACACTGTTGCTGCAGCTGGTCAGGAAAGTAGCTGTGCACGTTTCCAGGCAAGATGAGGCCTGTCTCCTATGTGGGGCCCTCCAGGTTACACCAAGTCCTAGGTCAGTACGGTCGAGGAAAGTCAGGCTCCAGCCTCAGCAAAAGTCGAGGACTGAATTCCGAGACATTTAGGGAAGTATCCCCAGAGGAGCCTGGCAACTGGCATGGAATATGTCTAATCCTGAGTGCACAGGGGCGAGTCCCGGGTTTCCCCTTTGTAACCTCAGAGGACCCCGCCATAACTTGAGAAAAACAAAAGATTCTCCCTTGCAAGCGGGGTGAGGATTTCGTCTGCTGTGACATCTCAGGTAAAGAACCTCTTCTCTCTTGAACCTCCAGAGTGTCATTCACCTTCTGGCTGTGACCCAAGAAGTTTCTCGTGCCGCCCGTCCTCACTCAAGGGCAACATTGAGGGTCCCGCCATGAATGTAAAGAAGCCCCAGTATCCCTGCTGAACTCCAGATGAGGGGCCCTTTCCTGGTCTGTTGAGAAAAGGTTCCCAGCACTTCCCTCATATCCCAACAGGAGACACTCGAATCAGGACTGCCTCGAACAGCATCAGAGGTCTTTCCACCATTCCCCAAGACACCCAAATACCTCGTTCACTCCAGGTGAACCTGACTGTCCTGCACTGGGTCGAATGTCATCCCGAGGCTCGAAGCCTGACACACAGGCACGTGTGACAGTCCCGGGTGGTACCTCGAGGTCAAGTCACAGATCCCTCTGTCCACTCGACTGGGAGCCTTTCACAGCAGCTGCAGCTGCAGAGCCAAGCGGAAGTGTACGTCTCCAGGCAAGATGGGGCCTGACTTTCCTGTGGGGGCTCCATGGGAACCCCAATATTTATGTCAGCATGGGAGAGAAAAGCTCAGGTACCAGCTTCAGCACCAGAAGAGGACAGAGGAGTTGGCATGGACTGGGGAGGAATCCACAAATGCACATGGAAACTGGCAAGAAGACTGGCCTCTCCTGACGCCACAGGGGTGGGTCCATGGGCTCCTCATCGTAACTCAAGAAACCCCGCCGCAACTCGAGAATTACCAGAAACTTCTCCCTTGCATGCATGGTGAGGCCCTTATCCACTGCCTGGAGCATCGCTCGAATTTCAAGAGGATGTGGTTGCAACAGGAGAATCGGGAGGAGCATCACGGGTTCAGCCACCATTCACCAAGACCCCCAAATGCCTTGTCCACTGCAGATGAACTTGACAGCCCCACACTGCCTTGACTGTCACCCTATGGCTCGACACATGACACCCTGACACGTTGAACAGCTCTTTGGACCTCAAGAGCAAGCCACAGAACCCTCTGTCCTTCGACATGGAGCCTGAAACTGTTGCTGCAGCTGGTCAGCAAATAGCCGTGCACGTGTCCAGGTGACACGAAGCCTGTCTCCTCTGTGGGAGCCTCAGGGAATCCTCAAAATCTAGGTCAGGACCGTCGAGGGAATCTCAGGCACTGGCCTCAGCACAAGTCGAGGACCAGGCACCCAGAGACGATTGGAGAGGAATCCCCAGAGGTGACTGGCAACTGGCACGGAGACAGTCCTTTCTTGAAGCCACAGGGGTGCCTCACTTTGCTCCCCGTCCTAACTCGAGAAACCCCGCCGAAACTCGAGAAACACCAGGAGCTTCTCCCTTGCAAACGGGGAGAGGCCCTTATCTGCTGTGACGTCTCAGGGGAAATCACCCCTTCCCTCTTTACCTCGAAGGGCTCCTTCACCCTTTTGCTGTGACCCAAGAATTTCCCTGCCCCATACTTTGAAGAACGGGAGGCTGCTCTGCCCCTGTATACCCAAACCAGATTAGTGTGCGTAGATGTATGGGAAACCCTGTCCTCTTTCCAGGTGGAGACCCTGGACAGAGTCCCATGCTGCAAGTGGGCTTTCAAAGTCACAGCCCGTGCCCCAGACCCTCAAGTTCCTGTCACGGTGGGGTGCAGTATGGGGGCTTTGGTTTGTGGCCCTTCGATGCAGTGGGAAGTAGAATCCATCCTGGACTCATGGGTTCTCAGCAGTGCCAAAAACTAACTGACCGGGAACTCCCCTAGGTCCCTTTAATGTGGCTGCCCAAGCCCCATTTCCCAACCTTTCTTACCTTCCAATCTGCTCTGGAATTTCCCACCTTTTCACATTCCACAGGTCCCTTGTCCTCAATAGGCCCGGTGTCTTTGGAAAGGGAAGTCTCAACTCTCGATCTCCCCTCAGTGGATCTCTGGGTCCTGCACCTGTAGCACCCACTGCTGTAGGGAAAGGACTTGGAATTGGAATCTGGTTGTAATGAGAGGCCAGGGCTAGAGCTGTGAGAGAATAGTAGGTTACCCATCACCAGCATTTTGATGCCTGTATTCAGGGGCAGAAAGCTTCCCAGAGAATCACAAAGAATATCCAGCATAGTATTCACTCTGACTGCCACATGACAGATGGGTGGTGTGAGTCCAATCTTTGTTCCAGGCACAGACCCAGCTCTGGGGTCTCTTTCCTGTGTAGCTCAGCACCCCTCCCCACATACTCACATGCACAGCCCCAGCCACCTCTACTCGGTGCTCGGCCATGCTGGGCTTCAGGTCTTCCTGCTGATTCAGAGGCAGGGGTTCTTGGGGCTCACGGTCAGAGCCGGGTGTGCTAAGCTCCATTGCAGCTTGAGACTGGGTGCCGGAGTGTGTCCTGGGTGGTGTTTGTGAAGCAGGCCTTTCCCACTTCCTCTTCATTCCCAGTTGGGCAGATTCCTCCATGGGCACGTTCACTTGGAACCTGCCCTGGGCCTCACGGGCAGGGGACTGGAGATCTGACGCCTCCTTGGGGAGGTGAATCGGGTGCCCCCGTCTTTGGCAACATCAAATGGGAAGCTCTGAAATGACACTGACCATCAGTCAGCCCTGCCTGGAGTCTACTGAGCTGGACCTCAGCAGTATGGCAGCTGCTTCTGCCCCCTCGAAATTCCGCTACCAGTAGAAACATGTGCCTGCTCAGGAACCCACCCTGGATGAAGGAGAAGCCCCTGAGGGCGTGGGGTCTTCCTGGGCAGCTGGTGCTACCTGGACTTCCCCATGCCACCTACTTTGCTCTCCCCTTGGCTGTGGACACGCCCAGCCCACAGGCTTCTGAGCCACACCCGCAGGGGCTTGCTTGAAGCAGAGATACCCCAGGAAAACCCCATCCACATACACAGGGAAAGCACTCATGGTTAACCTGGTGGGATGCGAGAGGAGGCCTGGCCCAGGCTGGACCTCCCGTGTTACCATTCTGTTCCTTTGGGCAAAGGGCCAGAGGCCTCTTGGGGGGTCCTGAGGCAACAGCAAGTTCGTTCCCACACACTCTGCCTGTGAGCTCTCCCGAGGCCCCTGTTTCTGGGAAGGGGCAAACAGCAAAGGATCCTGGCTGCCCGTGAACTGGCTGGGGGCTCCTCTCAGCTGTGAGGCCTGGGGATCTGATTTCCGTGTTCTGTTGGGTTCTGTTGCCAGGAAGTGACGTCATTTTCTGGTTTCCCTGCGGAGGTCCCTTACACAAAGCTCCCCAAGAGAATCTCTGGGTTTCTGTCTGTTCACACAACCCCTTAGACCGTGTGCAGGCACAGTGTCACCCACACCACTCACCCCACAGTTTTGGCAGGCCTGGGTGCAGCCTGGATCTGAGCGCTGAGGCACAGCTCTTTCAGACAGGCTCTTCTCATCTGTGGTGTGACCCTTGACAAACCATATGCCTCTCAGCGATTCCATAGTCTCTCCATTTGCAGCGTTGGTTCAATCTCTCATCTACTGCCTTGGTCTGTCAGCCTACTACACCTAAATGCCTTTCAACCTGGGGCGGGTATCACAGGGTGCTTGTTCCCTGGGACTTCCAAAAGGAAAGATTCAATACATTGCTGACCTAGCATAGAATGGGGCAGAAGCAGGCCTGGATGGGCTCTGGGTCCTCAAAAAGTCACTCCCCTTCCTGCCTGTTTTGAGACAAGCCCCCCGTTCCCCAATGGAGGAATGAAAGTAAGACTAGAAGGTCACCTTCTCTTATTTAAAAGAAGACCTAACTTTCTGGTCCTCTTTTTTCCATTGAGATTTTGGATCAAGTGCCCCATCTCGGCTTTTATGAGTGGCTGCGCCTATAATTCCTCCCTGCTTTCTATTACTCTCATAAGCTTGGGGCATTTTCCCGCTTCTTCAGTGGATGGGCACTGTCATTGATTCTAACTTACAGATAGATTTATGAAAAGGTCTGTAAAATCTACTAATTTCCTCTGTCTTGTTCAGTGTCTCTCTCTAGAAATGCCTTTCTTTTTCATTCGAAATTCAGTTTTTCTCTTCCTTTTTCTCTTTCTCTCTGTGTCTCCTGTGGATGGATGGATGCATCTGAATTCACATGGATATTGTGAGCTTAGGGTTAGGTTTTAGCAATAGGTTAGAGTTAGATCAAGTGTTTAGGTTGGAGTTGGTGTTGGGGGATGGGAAAAGGATGGTGTGTTTTTTCTTGGAGACTTTAGTGCTGTTTGTTTTTAGTCTATATTACATAGGAACCGCTTATCAGATACATCATTTGCAAGTCATTTCTTATGTTCAGTTTCCTATCTTTTTGTTTTTTGAATTCTTGATTCCCTGGTGGCTCAGATGGCAAACTGTCTACCCGCAATTTGGGACCCTGGTTTGATCCCTGGGAAGGGAAGTTCCCTGGAGAAGGAAATGGGAACCCACTCCAGTAGTCTTGCTGAGAAAATTCCATGGATGGAGGAGTCTGGTGGGATAGAGTCCATGTAGTCACAAAGAGTCAGACACGACTGAGTCACTTGGCTTTACTTGTGGTTGGCACACAGATTTGTAGTTTCAACATCAGTAAAAGTTGTGTTGGGTGCAGGAGGGCCGAGAACTCCATGTTCAAGGTCAGGAGGGGCGTCCCTGATGAGATACCCCTCGTTCAATGTAAGCATCATTGGCTGTACTTTGCTGGAGCAACCCTAAAGGGATACCCCACTACCAAGGTAAGAGTACCCGAAGTAAGGTGGTAGGTGTTGTGAGACGGCATCAGATGGCAGACACACTGACAACTAGCCAATCTGATCACATGGACCACAGTTTTGTCTAACTCGATGAAACTAGGCCATGCATGAGGGGGTCACCCAAGGCGGACGGGTCATGATGGAGAGGGCTGACAGAATGTGGTTCACTGGAGAAGGGAATGGGAAACCACTTCAGTATTCTTGCGTTTAGAATCACGTGAACAGTATAAGAAGGCAAAATGAGAGGGTACTGAAAGAGGAACTCGCAGGTCAGTCAGTGCCCAATATGCTACTGGAGATCAGTGTGGAAATAACTCCAGAAAAACTGAAGTGATGGAACAAAAGCAAACCCAATACCCTGTTGTGGATGTGACTGGTGAAACAAGCAAGGTCCCATGGTGTAAAGAGCAATATTGCATAGGAACCTGGAATGTTAGGTTCAGGAATCAAGGCAAAGTAGAAGTGGTTAAACATGGGATGGCAAGAGTGAACATAGACATTCTAGGAATCAGCGAACTACAATGGACGGGTATCGGGATCCAGCCCCGGTGGATCCAGGGTGATTCGAACCTGGGAACGGAGTCAGCGTCCTTGGAAAAATACATATATAATTACAGATATATAGAGAGTTTAGAAACGGATCGTGTAGTAGAAAAATTAGTGGAGAAAAAGTCACTGCATAACTTCGTTTATGCAGAATAGCATCCAGGCTCCAGATGGGAATTCAGTCAGAAAAACGGGGAGCAGAAAAGAACGCCATGAGGGAATCAGGCTTTCCGGAAATTGATCTGATTTCTTTACTTTTGGGTTTGCTTATATACCTTTTGTTACACATACGGATGAATACAGAGTCACGCGTGGGTCAGTAGTCCTGACCTTATTAAAATCAGTTGCTTCACATAAAAAATGTCTTAGGGGTTTTACATCATCATCAAGCCATTTCTGCCTGCGGACATTTACAACCCTTTCTTTCTGAAAACCAAGAAACTTATTTTTTTTCAAGGGTGATTTTCTTAAACCAGGCATCACCCTCCAAATACAGTTGCATACATATAGGGTGAGGGTGTAGTGAGTTACAATCAGGAAAGGAATTTATTTAAGCCAAGGTTAATGTGATTAATCTTAAAGCTTAATTCTTATTTCTCCTATATACTTATTCCTCCTATATGCTTAAAGGTTAATTCTCATTCTCCTACATACTAATTATATTCATTATAAGGACAGAGAATATGAAGATTTAGCAGCAAACATCAGCCCAACAAACAATAATCCTTTCACCAATGTTCCTGTTAAGATCTACTTAGTCTTAAAATAGTGATAAAGTTACATTTTCACATAGCAAGGAGAGAGTGATTTATAACAAAGTACAGTGATCTATTACAAAAGAGAAAGTCCATTTCCTCAAGAAGTCTAGTATTGCTAACCTTAAAAATTACTATATGTCATCTTCTATATTCCAAACACATTGATTAATATATTCCCAGGTGCATAGGGATATGGAGGTCTGGCAGCAATCATTGACACAACAAGAAGAAAAAGCCCTATTAAAATTAAGACTCTCAAAATACTCCAAAGCTCTCTGTGCCATTTATGGTTGAGAGGTAGTAAACAATCATGTGTCACCAGAGAGGTTTAACCTGAGAGCTCTTATGCCATCTAGGGCATGGAATTAGCAGCAATTATTCACACAACAGATGAAAAAATGCTTCACCAATATAATTGACAACCAACCCACTGTACTAATAATTTCTAACTTCCCATAAGAATTTGCCTTTAGGAAGTCTAAAACATCATGTGCCTCTCAAAGTTGGGACTGACCCACCCGACCCCACTCAAGAGGAATACCGAGGGTCATGCCTCGACTCAAGAGGAGCCTCCTTTTCCCCTGCTCAGCTCCAGATGAGGATCCCTTTTCCTGCTCCATCGGGAAAGGATGCCTGGCACTCCTCTCTCATCCCAAGAGGCGGTGCACTCACCAAGAGATTTGGAAGGACTCCAGGGGTCGAGCCCCCATTCCCCAAGACCCTCACATTTCTCAGTCCACTCCAGAGGAACCTGGTTGTCCTGCACTACCTCGACTGTTCCCCAGAGGTTCGACTCACACAATGCTGGCACGTGTGACAGACCTGTGGCACATCGAGGGAAAACAAGAATTCCCTTGTATGCTCGTAACTGAGTCCTGACACTGCTGCTGCAGCTTGGGAGGAAAGCGTTCGTGCACGTCTCCACGTGAGACAAAACCCGGCTCTGACTGACAGAAATCCCCAGAAGCCCCTCGCAAGTGGCAAAAAGACTGGCCTCTCTTGACGCCACAAAAGCAGTTCCCTCAGGTCCTCGTCATTACTCGAGAGGTCCCTGCTGCAACTCGAGAAAAAACAGGAGCTTCTCCCTTGCAGGTGGGCTGAGGATCTTGTCCGGTGTGGCGTCTTGAGGGAAATCACCCCTTCCCCCTTGAACCTGGAAAGAGTCCTTCACACCCTTGCTGAGACTCACAAAGTTCTCCGTTCCACCCGTCCACACTCAAGAGGAAGAAGGAGGGTACAGCCACGACTCAAGAGGAGCCCAGGTTTCTCTGCTTAGTTCCAGATGAGGGTGCCTTTCCCTGCTCCACCGGGAAAAGTTTCTCGGCACTCCCGTCGCTTCCCAATAGGAGAGGCTCCCCACAGGAGTGTCTAAAGGAATTCCAGGGGTCGTTCTACTATTCCTCAAGAACCCCAAATATCTCAGTCCACTCCAGATGAATCTAATTGCCTTGCACTTCCACGACTGTCACCAGGAGGACTGACTCACGCCATACTGGCAAGTGTGACAGCTCTGTGGAACTTCAAGGGATAGTCACAGATCCCTGTGTCCTCTCGATGGACACTGCTGCTGCAGCTCAGGAGGAAAGCAGCCGTTCACATCACCAGGTGAGAGGAGTCCTGATACCCCTGTGGAGTCTACAGGAAAACCCAAAGTCCCATGTCAGCACGGGCCACGAAAGCTAAGGCTCCAACCTCAGCTGCTGATGAGGACTGAGGACCCAGCACCGAGTGGGGAGGAATCAGGAGAGGCCCCTCGCAACTCACACGGAGACTAGCCTCTCCTGAGGCCACAGGTGCAGGTCCCTGAGGTCCAGGTCGTAACTCGAGAGGACCTCGCCTAAACTTGAGAAAAATATAAAAAGAGGAGCTTCTACCCTGCAGGCGGGCTGAGGTCCTTGTCTGCTGCAGCGTCTCAGGGGAAATCACCCCTTTCCTATTGAACCTCGAAAATGTCCTGCACACCCTTGCTGCAGCCTACGAAATTCCCCGAGTAACAAGTATCCTTCAAGAAGAACACCGGGGGTTTTGCCGTGATTAAAGAGTTGCAACGTTTTCCACTGCTAAGCTCCATATGAGGGTCCCTTTCCATGCCCTGTCGGAAAAGGATTCCCGGCACTACCCTCGCATCCCAAGAGGAGGCGCTCTTCCCAGAATAGTCGGGAGGAGTTCCAGGGGTCGTTGCACAATTCCCCAAGATCCCCAAATGATTCAGTCCACTCCACAAAATTTGATTGTTCTGAGCTGCCTCGACTCAGCCTGAGGATCTATTCACACCACACTGTCACGTGTGACACTCCAGTGGCACCTCGAGGGAAAGCCTAAATTCCCTGTGTCCGCTCGAATCGGAAACCTGAAACTGCTGCTGCAGCTCGGGATGAAAAGAGCCATGCATGTTTCCTCACGACATGAGACCCGACTCCCCTGTGGAGGCTCCAGGGGAACTCCAAGACCCATGGCAGCATGGATGATGACAGCTCAGGCTTCGTCCTCAGCTCCAGACGAGGACTGAGCACCCAGCACCAATTGGGAAGGAATTTCCAGAGGACCCTGCTAACTCGCTCGGAGACTGGCCTCTGCTGAGATCACAGGAAAGGTCCCTGAAGTTCGCAAAGTAACTCGAGAGGACCACACCACAACTCGAGAAAATCTTGGAGCTTTTCTCCTGCAGGCAGGGTGAGGACCTTATATGCTGCGGCTTCTCAGGAAAATCGTCTCTTCCTTCTTGAACCTGAAAAATGTCCTTCACATCTTTTCTTCGACCCATGAAGTCTTCAGATCCAAAGGTCCTCCTCGAGAGGAACACCGAGGGTTCTGCCGTGATTATCCCCTGCTCAGCTCCACATGAGTGTCTCTTTCCCTGCTCCATCTGGAAATAATTCCTGGCGCTCCCCTAGAAAACCAAGAGGAGGTGCTCTCCCCAGGA
The DNA here is from genome assembly GCA_006408755.1 of Eudorcas thomsonii. NCBI lineage: Eukaryota > Metazoa > Chordata > Mammalia > Artiodactyla > Bovidae > Eudorcas > Eudorcas thomsonii. The sequence continues at coordinate 193,394 of SJYE01001202.1, forward strand.
GTGGCAGGAGGAACTCCAGGTGTTGTCCCACAATTCCCCAAGACACCCAAATGTCTAGTCAATTCCAGATTCACCTGACTGCCCTTCACTGCATCGAGTGTCACCCAGAGGATTGACTCACGCCACGCTGGCGCGTGTGACTCTCCTGTGGCACCTCAAGTGAAAGTAAAAGTTCCCTGTGTTCACTCAAATGGAAAGCCTGACAGTACTGCTGCAGTGCCGGGCTGAAGCGGCCGTGCACCTCTCCAAGCGAGAAGAGGCCTGATTCCCCATTGGAGGCTTCAGGGGAACCCCAAAACCCATGTCAGCAAGGGCAAGGAAAGCTCAGCCTCCTGCCTCAAATCCAGACGAAGACAGACGACCCAGCATCGACTAGGGAGGAATCCCCAGAGTCCACTAGAAATTCGCACAGAGACTGGCCTCTCCTGAGGTCACAGGGGCGGGTCTCTGAGGTTCCTGTGGTTACTCGAGAGGACCCCGCCACAACTCAAATAAAAACACGAGCTTCTCTCTTACAGGCAGGGTGAGGCCCTTGTCTGTTGTGGCATCTCGGGGGAAATCACCCCTTCCTTCTTGAACTTGGAAAGGGTCCTTCACACTCTTGCTGCAACCCACAAAGTTCCCCCATCCACCTGTCCACACTCGAGAGGTAAAAGGAGGGTAATGCCGCAACTCATGAGGAGCCCCGTTTTCCCCTACTCAGCTCCAGATGAGGGTTCCTTTCCCTGCTCCGTCAGGAAAGGATTGCCGATGCTCCCCTCACCTCCCAACAGGAGGCGCTGTCCCCAGGAGTGTCTAGAGGAATTCCAGGGGTTGTGTGACCATTTGCCAAGACCCCAGTTTTATCAGTTCACTCCAAATGAATCTTATTGCCCTGCACTGCCTCGACTATCAACCTGAGGATTGACTCACGCCACACTGGCACATGTGACAGCCCTGTGGCACCTCAGGGGCAAGCCACAGATCCCTGTGTCCACTCGAATGGGAAGCATGACACTTCTGCTGCAGCTCGGAAGGAAAGCGGCCGTGCACGTCTCCATGCGAGACGAGGCCTGACTCATCTGTGAAGGCTCCAGGCGAACACCAAGACCCAGTCAGCACAGGAGAGGAAAGCTCAGGCTCTGGCCTCAGCAAAAGACGAGGGCTGAGGACCTGGCATCGACTGGAGAGGAATTTCCAGAGTCCCCTCGCAACTTGCACAGAGACTGGTTTTTCCTGAGGGCACAATAGCTGGTCCCTGAAGTCCTGAATTAACTCGAGAAGGCTCCATCCCAACTGGAGAAAAACCAGAAGCTTCTCCCCTACAGGCGGGGTGAGAGCTTCGTCCAGTGTGGCATCTCGGGGGAAAACACCCCTTCTCTCTTGAACCTGGAAAAGGTCATTCACACCCTTGCTGCGATCCACGAAGTTCCCCAACACACCCTTCCTCACCCGAGAGGAACACTGAAGGTCCGCACTGACACAGGAGGAGCTCGGGTTTTCCCTACTCATCTCCAGATGAGCGTCCCTTTCCCTGAACCATTGGAAAAGTAATCACGGCGCTAGGCATCCCAAGAGAATGCATTCTCCCCAGGAGAGTCGGGGGGTACTCTAGGGGACTTGCCACCATCTCCAAGACCCCCAAATGTCTCAGTCTACTCCAGATGAACCTGATATTCCTGCACTGCCTCGACTGTCACACTGAGGATCGACTCACGTCACGCTAACGCGTGTGACAGCCCTGTGACACCTCGAGGGAAAGCCTCAGATCCCTGTGTCCACTTGATGGGAGCCTGACACTGCTGCTGCAACTCAGTGGGAAAGCGGACACGCACATCTCCACAAAAGACAAGGCCTGAATGCCCTGTGCAGTTTTCAGAGGAACCCCAAGGCCCATATCTGCAATGGCGAGGAAAACTCAGGCTCTGATCTCAGATCCAGTTGATGACTGAGGACCCGGCATCAACTGTGCTGTAATCATCAGATGCTCCTCGCAACTCGCGCGGGGACTGTCCTCTTGTGAGGCCACAGGTCGGGTCCCTGAGGTCCCTGTCATAACTCGAGAGACCCTGACACACCTCGATAAAAACCAGGAGGTTCTCACCTGCAGGTGTGTTTAAGCTGTGGTACCCTGCAGCATCTTAGGGGGAAATCACCCCTTCCCTCTTGATCCTCCAAAGAGTTCTTAACACCCTTGCTGCGACACACAGGGTTCCAAGACATACGGGACCCCACAAGAGAAGAACACCGAGGATTCCATACTACTCAAGAGCAGCCCCATTTTCCCCTGCTCAGCTACAGATGAGCTTTCCCTGCTTCCACGGGAAAGGTTACCCAGCGCTCCCCTTGCATCCCAGGAGGAGGCACTCTCCCCAGGAGAGTCGGGAGAAACTACAGGGGTCATGCCGCCATTTCCAAAGATCTCCACATGTCTCAGTCCACACCAGATGAATCGGATTGCCCTGCACTGCCTCGACTGTCACCCTAACGATTGACTCACGCCACAGTGGCATGTGTGAAAGCCTTGTGGCACCTCGAGGGAAAGGCACAGATCCCCGTGTCCACTCGACAGGAAGACTTACACTGCTGCTGCAGCTTGGGAGGAAAGCAAACATGCACTGTCTCCCTGTGAGACGAGGCCTGACTCCCATGTGGAGACTCCAGGGGAACACCAAGACACATGTCAGCATTGGCGAGGAAACTTAGGCACAGGCCTCAACTCCAGACGAGGACTGATGACCCAGCACCGACTGGATAGGAATCCCAAGAGGGCCCTCGCAAGTCGCACAAAGACTAGCCTCTCCTGAGGCCAAAGGGCAGGTTCCTGGGGCCCTGATAAAACACGAAAGACCCTGCTGCAACTAGAGAAAAACCAGCAGCTTTTCCCCTGCAAGTTCAGTCAGGACCTTGTCCACTGCAGCATCTCAGGGGAAATCACCCCTTCCTTCTTGGACCTAGAGTGCTTCACACTCTTGCTGTGACCCACGAAGTTCCCCAACCCATCCGACCCCACTCGAGAGGAACACTGAGGGTCCCGCCGCCAACTGGGAAGGCATCCCGAGAGGACCCTCGCAACTCCCACAGAGACTGGCCTCTCCTCAGGCCACAGGGGCGGTTTCCTGGGTTCACAGTTGTTACTAGAGAGGACCCCACCACAACTCAGAAAAATCAAGAGGATCCCCGATTTCCCCTGCTAAGCTTCAGATGAGGGTACCTTTCCCTGCTCTGCCGGGAAATGATTCCCAGCGCTCCCCTTGCATCCCAAGAGGAGACACTTAAAAAAGGAAGGAGGGGGGGAACTCCAGGGGTCGTGCCATCATTTGCCAAGACCCCAAATGCCTCAGTCCACTCCAGATAAACCTGATTGCCCTGCACTGCCTCGACTGTCACCATAGGATCGACTCACACCACGCTGGCAAGTTTGACTGCCACATGACAAATACATGGCAAGACTCAAATCCCTGTGTTCACTCAATGGAGAGCCTGACACTGATTCTGCAGCTCGGGAGGAAAGCGGCCGTAAACATCTCCACACGAGACGAGACTTGACTCCACTGTGGAGGCTCCAGGGAAACCCCAAGACCCATGTCAGCACGGGCGAGGAAAGCTCAGGTTCTGGCCTCAGCTCCAGACGAGGACTGAGGATGCGGCACCAACTGATGCAGAATCCCCAGAGGACCATCGCAACTCATGGAGACTGGCCTCTCCTGAGGCCACAGGTGCGGGTCCCTCGTTTCCCTGCATTAACTCGAGAGGACCCCTCCGCAATTTGGGAAAACAAGCAGCTTCTCTCCTGCAGCAAGTGAGGCCCTTGTGCTTCGTGGTCTCTCGGGGGAAATCACCCCTTTCCTCTTGGACCTCAAAAGGCTCCTTCACAAACTTGCTATGACCCACGAAGTTCCCCGAACCACCCTTCACTTCGAGAGGAACACCGAGGATCCAGCTGTGACTCAAGAGGTGGCCCGTGTTCCTCTTTTCAGCTCCAGATGAGGTTCACTTTCCGTCCTATATCGGGAAAGGTTTCAACGCCCTTCCTTCGCATTCCAAGAGCAGGTGCTCTCCCGTGGAGTGTGAGGAAGAACTCCAGGCCTCGTTCCACCATTTCCCAAGCCCCCAAAAGCTTCAGTCCACTCCAGATGAACCTTATTGCCCTGCGTTGCCTGGAATATCACCCCGAGGACCAACTCACGCCACTCTTGCACGTGTGACAGCACTATGGCACCTCGAGGGCAAGCCACAGATCCCTGTGTCCTCTTGACAGGAAGCGTGACACTGCTGCTGAGGCTCAGGAGGAACTCGGGAGTACACGTCTCCACGCAAGAAGAGGCCTCACACCCCTCTGGAGGCTCCAGGGAATGCCAAACTCAAGTCAGCACGGGCGAGGAAAGCTCGGGCTCCAGCCTCAGCTCCATAAGAGGAATGAGGACTAGGCGTCGACTGCGGATGAATCCCCAGAGACCTCTTGCAACTCACACAGAGATTGGCCTCACCTGAGACCACAGGGGTGGGTCCCTGGGGTCTGCTTCAACTCAATAGGATCCCGCCAAAACACAAGAAAAACCAAGAGTGTCTTCCCTGAATGCAGGTTGAGGCCCTTTTCCACTGCGGCGTCTCTGGGGAAATCACCCCTTCCCTCTTTGACCTCGAAAGGCTCCTTCACACCCTTGCTGTGACCCACGAAGTTCCCTGACCCACCCGTCCCCACTCAAGAGGAACACGGAGGGTTTTGCCGTAACTCAAGGCAGCCCCGTTTTACCCTGCTTATCTCCAGATGAGGTTCCCTTTCCTTGCTCTGCTGAGAAAGGTTTCCCTCACTTCCCTAGCATCTGAGGGTGGCACTCGACCCAGGAAACACGGTCAGAAATCCTTGGGTCATACTACCATTCCCCAAGACCCCCAAATGCCTCAGTACACTCCAAATGTACCTGAATGCCCTGAACTGACTCGACTCTCACCCCTAGGATCAACTCAAGCCTAGCTGGCAAGTGTGACAGCCCTGCCGCACGTTGGGGGCAAGCCACAGATCCCAGTGTCCGCTCGACAGGGAGACGGACACTGCTGCTGCAGCTTAAGAGGAAAGCAGCCGTACATGTCTCCACACGAGACAAGGCCTGACTCCACTGTAGAGGCTCCAGGGGAACCCCAAAACCCATGTCTGCATGGGTATGGAAAGTTCAGTGTCAGGCCTCCGATTTAGACAAGGACTGAGGACCTGGCACAGACTGGGGCAGGAATCCCCATAGGCCCCTCGTAACTTGCACAGAGACAGGCCTCTCCTGAGGCCACAGGGGCGGGTCCCTGCGGTACAAGACATACCTCGAGGGGACCCCACCGCAACTCAAGAAAAACCAGGGGCTTCTACCTGCAGTCAGGGCGAGGCGCTCGGCTGCTGCGTCGACTCAGGGCAAATCACACCTTTCCTCTTGGACGTTGAAAGGCTCCTTCACACGCTTGCTGTGACCCACAAAGTTCCCTAACCCACGTGCCAACACGAAACAAACAACGATGCACCCACTGCGACACAAGAAAAGCCCCCATTTCCCCTGCTCAGCTCCAGATGAGGGTCCTTTTCCTTGGTCCATCGGGAAAGGATTCCCGGTGCTCCCCTCGCATTCCCAGAGGAGGTGATTGCAACAAAAGACTCGGGAGGAACACCAGGGATCGTGCCATCATTCCCCAAGGCTCCTGAATGCCCCGTCCACTCCAGATGACCTTGACTGTCCTGCACTGCTTCGACTGTCATGCGGAGGACCGACTCACACTACACTGGCACGTGTGACATCTCTGGGTTACCTCGAGGCACAACACAGATCACTGTGTCCGCTCGATGGGGAGCCTGTCATTGCTGCTGCAGCTCACTTTGAAAGCAGCCGTGCATGTCGCCTTGCGAGATGAGGCGTGATCCCCTGTGGGTTTTCTAGGGGAACCCACAGACCCATGTAATCACAGGCAACCAAAGCTCAGGCTCCGTCCTCAGCTCCAGACGAGGACTGAAGACCCAACACCGAATTGGAAGGGATCTCCAGAGGCCTCTCGAAACTCGCAAAGAGACTGGCCTCTCCTGAGGACACAGCGGAAGGACTCAGGGGTCCCTATTGTAACTCGAGAGGACACAGCCACAAATTGAAAAAACCAGGAGCTTCTGCCCTGAGGGTGGGGTGAAATCCTTGTACACTGCGGCCTCTAGGGAGAAATCATACCTTCCCTCTTGGACCTTGAAAGACTCCATTACACCCTTGCTCTGACCCACGAATTTCCCCTACATACACATCCCCACTCAAGAGGAATACCGAGTATCCCGCCACGACTCAAGATGAGCCCCGTTTTCCCCTTCTGAGCTCCAGATTATGGACCGTTTCCCCGCTATGTCGAGAAAGGATTCCAGGTGCTACCCTCGCATACCAAGAAAAGGCAATCACACCAGTAGTGTCGAGAGGAACACCAGGGGTCATGCCACCATTCCCTAAGACCCCAAATACCTCCTCCATTCCAGATGAACCTGACTGCACTGCACTGCCTCGACTGATCCCAAGGATCAACTCAGGCCACACTGCACGTGTAAGAGCACTGGAGTACCTTGAGGGCAAGGAACAGATCCCTGTGTGAGCTCGACTGGGAGCCTGACACTGCTGCTGCATCTCGGGACGAAAGCGGCCGTAAATGCCTCCACGTGAGACGAGACCTGACTCCCATGTGGGGTCTCAAGGGGCAACCCAAGACACGTGTCAGCACGGGCGAGGAAAGCTCAGGATCTCGCCTCAACTCCAGAATAAGACTGAGGACATGCCGCTGACGGGGGGGATTACAAGAGGCCACTCGCCACTCCCACGGAGACTGGCCTCTCCTGAGGCCACAAGGGCGGCTCCCTGGGGCACCTGTCTTAAATCGAGGGGACCCTGTCTAAACGTGAGAAAAACCAGGAGCTTCTCCCCTGCAGGCGGGGTGAACACTTTATGCGCTGGGGCGTATCAGGGGAAATCACCCCTTCCCTCTTAGACCTCGAATGTCTGAATCACACCCTTTCTGTGAGCCATGATTTTCCCCGACACAACCATTCCCCCTCGAGAGGAACACCGAGGGTCCTACCGCGAGTCAAGAAGAGCCCCGTTTTCTGCTGCTCAGCTCCAGATCAGGGTCCATCTCCCTGCTCCGAAGGGAAAGGATTCCCGTCGCTCTCCTTGAATACCAAGAGGATGAGCTCGCACCAGAAGAGTTGGGAGGAACACCAGGGATCGTGCCACCATTCCCCAAGACCCCCAAATGCCTCATCCACTCCAGATGAACCTGACTGCCTTGCACTGCCTCGACTGTCACTGCAATGATCGACTCTCGACACGCTGGCATGTGTGACAGACCTGGGTTACTTTGAGGGCAAGAAACAGATCCCTATGTCTGATTGATGGTGAGCCTGACACTGCTGCTGCAGCTAGGGAGGAAAGCGGCCTTGCATGTTTCCACGCGAGATGAGGCCTGTGTCCCCTTTTGGGGCCTCATGGCAAACTAAAGAACAATGTCAGCACGAGCAAGGAAAGCTGAGGCTCCGGACTCAGCTCCAGATGAGGTGTGAGGACCCAGCGCCGACTGGGGTGGAATCCCCAGATGCCCCTCTCAACTCACCTGGAGACTGGCCTCTACTGAGGCCACAGCAGTGGGCCGCTAGGGTCCCCGTCTTAACTCAAAAGTACCCTGCCACAACTCGAGAAAAAACATGAGCTTCTCCCCTGCAGGCAGGGTCAGGCTTTTTTCCGCTGAGTGTCTCGGTCGAAATCAGCCCTACTCTCTTGGACCACAAAAGGCTCCTTCACACCCTTGCTCTGAACTACGAAGTTTGTCCACCCAGCCGTCCCCCTCTAGAGGAAAACCGAGGGTCCCTCTGAGACTCAAGAAAAGCCCTGTTTTCCCATGTTCAGCTCCAGATTACGGTCTCTTTCCCTGCTCCCTTGGGTAAGGTTTCACTGTGCTACCGTTGCATCCCAAGAAAAGGCACTCACACCAGGAGTGTTGGGAGGAACACCAGGGGTCATGCCACCATTACCTAAGATCAACAAATGCCTCATCCACTCCAGATGAACCTGACTGCCCTGCACTTCCTCCACTGTCTCCCTGAGGATCGACATGCCACGCTAGCACGTGTGACAGCCCTGGGCTTCCTTGAGGGTAAGCAACAGATCCGAGTGTCTGGTCGACGGGGATACTGACACTGCTGCTGCAGATCGGGAGAAAAGCGGCCATGCACGTCTCCATGCGAGAGGAGGCCTGACTCCCCTGTGGAGGATCCAGGGGAACCTTGAGACCCATGTCAGCACGGGCGTGCAAATCTCGGGCTCTGGCCTCAGATCCAGATGAAGACTGAGGACCCGGAGCCCGCTGGGGAGGAATCCCCAGAGCCCCTTGAACACCCACGGAGACTGGCATCTCCTGAGGCCACATTGGTGGGTCCCTGGGGTCCCTGTCGTAACTGGAGAGGGCCCTGAACAACTCGAGAAAAACCAGGAGCTCCTCCCCTACACTGGAGGTAAGGCCCTGGTTCACTGCAGCGTCTTGGGTGAAATCACCCCTTTACTCTTGGACCTCGAAAGGCTTCTTCACACCCTTTCTGTGACCCACGAAGTTCCCCAACCTACACGTCTTCACTCGAGAGGAACAGCGATGTTCTTCTGCGACTCTAGAGGAGTCCGATTTCCCCTGCTCAGCTTCAGATGTGGATCCCTTTCTCTGCTCTGTCGAGAAAGGATTCCCTGTGCACCCCTCACATCCCAAGAAGATGTGCTAGCACCAGGAGTATTGGAAGGAACACCAGGGGTCGTGAAACCATTCCCCAAGACCCCCAAATGCCTCGTCCACTCCAGATGAATCTGAATGCCCTGCACTGCCTCGACTGTCACCCCAAGGATCGACTCCCGACACTGTCACGTTTGACAGCCCTGGGGTACCTCGAGGGCAAGCCACAGATCCCTGTGTCCTCTCAATGGAAAGCCTAAAACTGCTGCTGCAGTTCGGGCAGAAAGCAGCCGTGCGTGTCTCCACACGAGAGGATACCTGACTCCCCTGTGTGGACTCCAGGGAAACCTCGAGTCCCATGTCAGCTCGAGCGAGGAAAGCTAAGGTTCCGACCTCAGATCCAGACAAAGACTGAGGACACAGCGCCGACTGGGGAGGAATCCCCAGAGGCACCTGGACTCGCACGGAAACTGGCCTCTCCTGAGGCTACAGGGGCTGGTATTTGTCGTCCCCATCGTAACTAGAGTGGACCCTGCACTAGTCGAGAAAACCAGGAGCTTATATCCTGCAGGTGAAGTGAGGACCTTGTCTGCTCTGGCGTCTCAGGGGAAACACCCCTTCTCTCTTGGACCTCGAAAGGCTTCTTCACCCCCTTGCTGTGACTCAAGAAGTTCCTCGCCCCAACTGTCACCACTCGAGAGGAACTCCGAGGGTCCTGCCGTAACTCAAGAATAGCCCCGTTTTCCCCGGCTCAGCTCCAGATGAGGGTCCATTTCTCTGCTCCGTCGTGCAAGGTTTCCTGGCGATTTCCTCGCATCCCAGGAGGAGGCGCTCGCACCAGGAGAGTCGGGAGGAGCATCAGGTGTCGGGCCACCATTTACCAAGTCCCCTAAATGCCTCGTCCCCTCCAGATGAACCTGACTGCCCTGCACTGCCTCGACTTTCACCCTGAGTTTTGACGCCCAACGCACTGGCACGTGTGACAGCCCTGGGATACCTTGAGGGCAAGCCACAGATCCCTGTGTCCACTTGATGGGGAGCCTGACACTGCTGCTGCAGCTGGGGAGGCAAGCGACCGTGCATATCTCCAGGCAAAACGAGGGTGACTCACCTGTAGTGGCTACAGGGGAACGCCAAGACCTATGTCAGCACAGGCGAGGCAAGCCCTGGCTCCGGCCTCGGTACCATATGAAGATTGAAGACCAGGCAAAGGCTGGGGAAGAATCCCCAGAGGTGCCAAGCAACAGGCAAAGGAACTGGCCTCTTCTGAGATCACAGGGGCGGGTCTCTAGGGTCCCCATTGTAACTTGAGAGGACCCCACTGAAAGTCGAGGAAAACCAGAAGCTTCTCCCCTGCATGTGGGGTGAAGCCCTTGTCCGCTGTGGTGTCTCAAGGGAAATCACCCCTTCCCTCTTGGACCTTGAAAGGGTCCTTTTCACCCTTGCTGTAACGCAAAATGTTCCCCGCCCCCCCATCCCCAATTGAGAGGCAACCCGAGGGTCCTGTTGAGACACAAGAGAAGCCTCATTTGCCCTGTGCAGCTCCAGATGAGGATCCCTTTCCCTGCTCCGTCGGGAAAGGGTTCTCTGTGATCTCCTAGCATCCAAAGTGGAGGTGCTTGCACCAGGAGAGTCAGGAAGAGAATCAGGTTTCTGGCCACCATTCCCCAAGACCCCCAAATGCCTCCTCCACTCCAGATGAACCTGACTGCCCTGCACTTCCTCAACTGTCATCTCGAGGCCTGATGCCCCCCACACTCTCATGTGTGACAGCCCTGAGGTATCTCCATGGCAAGCCACAGATCCAGGTGTCCGCTCGATGGGGAGCCTGACACTGCTGCTGCAGCCAGGGACGAAAGTGGCTGTGCATGTCTTTGCACAAGACGAGGCCTGACTCCCCTGTTGGGGCTTCAGGAGGCCCCAAGACCTATGTCAGAATAGATGAGGAAAGCTCAGCATCTGGCCTCAGCACCATACGAGGAATGAGGACCCAGGGACGACTGGAAAGGAATCCCCAGAGGCGTCTCACAACGCATTCGGAGACTTGCCTCTCCTGAAGCCAAAGGGGCGGGTCCCTGGTGTCCCCATCATAACTCGAGAGGACCCCGCCTCAACTCGAGAAACACCAGAAGCTTCTCCAGTGCAGGCGGGGTGAGTACCTTGTCTGTTGTGGCGCCTTGGGGGAAATCACCCCTTCCTTCTTGGACCTCGAAAGGCTCCTTCACACCCTTGCTGTGACCCAAGAAGTTCCTCGCCCCACTCGCCCCACTCGAGATGTATGCTGAGGGTCCAGCCACGACTCAAGAGGAGCCCCGTTTTCCCCTGCTCAGCTCCAGATGAGGGTCCCTATCCCTGCTCCGTCGGAAAAGGGTTCCCAGTGTTCCCCTCGCATTCAAAGTGGAGGCGCTTGAACCAAGAGAGTCGGGAAGAGAATCAAGTTTCCGGCCACCATTCCCCAAGACGCCTAAATGCCTCGTCCATTCCAGTTGAACCTGAATGCCCTGCACTGCCTCGAATGTTATCTCGAGGCCTGACACCCAATACATTAGAAGGTGTGACAGCCCTGAAGTATCTCGAGGGCAAGCCACACATCCCTGTGTCCGCTCGACGGGGAGCCTGACACTGCTGCTGCAGCCGGGGAGGCAAGAATGCAACACTTTTCCAGGTGAGACGAGGACTGACTTCCCTGTGGGGGCTCCAGGGGAAGCCCAAGAGCTATGTCAGCAGGGGTGAGGAAAGCTCAGGTTCTTGCCTCAGCACCAGACTATGACTGAGGACCAGGCGATGACTGCGGAAGAATCCCCAGATGAGCCTGGAAACTGTCATGGTGACTGGCCTCTCCTGAGGCCTCATGGGTGGGTTCCTGGGGTCCCCATCTTTACTTGAGAGGACCACGACTCAATTCGAGAAAAACTGGAAGCTTCTCCCTTGCAGGTGGGGTGAGGCCATTGTCCACTGAAGCATCTCGTGAGATATTGCCCCTTCCCTTTTGAACCTGGAATGCCTCCTTTACAACATTGCTCTGACCCAAGAAGTTTTCACCCCACCAGTCCCCACTAGACTAGAGCCCAGAGGGTCCCGCCACGACTAAAGAGGAGCCTTGTTTTCCCTTGCTCAGGTCCAGATGAGTGTCCCTTTCCCTGCTGCGTCGAGAAAGGGTTCCCGGTGCTCCCTTCGCATCCCAACAGGAGGTGCTCACGCCAGGACAGTTGGGAGTAGAATCAGTATCGGGCCACCATTCCCCAAGACCCCCAAATGCCTCGTCCACTCCAGATGAACCTGACTGCCCGGCAGTGCCTCGACTGTCACCACGATGATCGACGCCCAACACACTGGCAAGTATGACAGTCCTGGGGTACCTCGAGGGCAAGACACAGATCCCTGTGTCCGCTTGACTGGGAGCCTGACACTGCTGCTGCAGCTGGGGAGGCAATCGGCCGTGCACTTCTGCAGACAAGATGAGGCCAGACTCCCCTCTATGGGATCCAGGGGAAACCTAAGACCTATGTCAGCAAGGGCGAGGAAAGCTCAGGCTCCGGCCTCAGTAACACACGAGGACTGAGGAACAGGCAACGACTGGGGAAAAATCCCCAGATGCGCCTAGCAACTGGCACGGAAACTGGACTCTCCTGAGACGACAGGGGTGGGTCCTTGGGGTCACTGTCGAAACTCGAGAGGACCCCACTGAAACTTGAGGAAAACCAGAAGCTTCTACCCTGCACGCGGGGTGAAGCCGTTTTCTGCTTCGGCATCTCAGGGGAAATCACCCCTTCCTTCTTTGACCTGGAGAGACTCCTTCACACCCTTGCAGTGACTCAAGAAGTACCCCATCCCACACGTCCCCACTCGAGAGGAATGCCGAGGGTCTGGCTGCGACTCAAGAGGAGCCCTGTGTGCCCCTGTTCCTCTTTAGAGGAGGGTCCCTTTACCGGCTCCTTTGGGAAAGGATTAATGGTGCTCCCCTCGCATCCCTGGATGAGGTGCTCACACCAGGAGAGATGGCAGGATCATCATTGGTGGGGCCACTATTCCCTAAGTATCCCCAAATGCCTCGTCCACTCCAGATGAGCATGACTGCCCTGCACGGCCTCGACTGTCACCCCAAGGCTCGACACCAACACACTGGAAAGTGTGACCACCCTGGGATACCTCAAGGACAAGCCACAAATTCCTGTGTCCGCTTGACTTGGACCCAGACACTGCTGCTGCAGCTGGGGAAGCAAGCAGCTGGGCACGTCTCAGAGGCAAAACAAAGCCTGACTCCCCTGTGGGGGCTCCAGGGGAACCCCACGACTGATGTCAACACGGGTGAGCAAAGCTCAGGCTCCGGCCTCCGCACCAGAAGAGGACTAAGTACCTGGCAGTGAATGTGCCATAATCCCCAGAGGTGCCGGGCAACTGACACGGAGACTTGCCTCTCCAGAGGCCACAGTGCGGGTCCCTGGGGTACCACTAGTAACTTGAGAGGACCCCGCTGCAACTTGAGAAAAAACAGAATCTTCTCCTCTGCAGGCGTTGTGAGGCCATTTCTGCTGCGGCATCTCGGGGAAAATCACCCCTTCCCTCTTAACCTCGAAAGGCTCTTTCACCCCTTTGCTGTGACCCAAGAAGTTCCCCACCCCACCCATCCCCACTCGAGAGGCACCCTGAGGGTCCTGCCATGACTCAAGAAGAGCCCCGTTTTAACCTACTAGCTCCACATGAGTGTCCCTTTCCCTGCACCGACTTGAAAGGCTTCCCGGGCCTCCCCTAGCATCCCAGGTTGAGGTGCTTGACCCAAGAGTGCTGGGAGGAGCATCAGGGATCAGGCCACCATTCCACAAATCCCCCAAATGCCTCATCCACACCAGATGAACCTGACTACCCTGCACTGCCTTGACTGTCACCACGAGGTTCGATGCCTGACACACTGGAACGTGTGAAAGCCCTGGGGTACCTCAAGGGCAAGCCACAGAACCCTGTGTGCAATCGACGGGGAGCCTGACATTTCTGCAGCTGGGGAGGCAAGCAGCTATACGCCTCTCCAGGTGAGACGAGGCCTGACTCATCTGTGTGGGCTCCAGGGGAACCTCAGTACCTATGTCAGCATAGGCGAGGAAAACTCAGGCACCGGCCTCAGCACCAGACGAGGACACAGGACATAGTGACGACTGGAAGGGAATACCCCAAGGCGCCTGGCAACTGTCACGGAGACTGGCCTCTTCTGAGACACACAGGTAGGTCCCTGGGGTCCCCGTTGTAACCCGAGGTGATCCTGCCACAACTCGTGAAAAACCAGAAGCTTCTCACCTGCAGGCGGGGTGAGGCCTTTGTCTGCTGTGGTGTCTTGGGGGAAATCTCTCCTTTCATCTTGGACTTCGAAAGGCTCCTTCACCCCCTTTCTGTGACCCACGAAGTTACCCGCCCCACCCATCCCTACTCGAGAGGAACCCAAAGTGTCCCTCTACCACTCAAGAAAAGCCCTGTTTTCCCCTGCTCAGCTTCAGATGAGGGTCCCTTTCCCTTCTCTGTTGGTAAAGGATTCCCAGTACTCCCCTCACATCCCAAGAGGAGGCGCTCCAACCAGGAGAGTCAGGAGGAGCATCAGGGTTCGGGCCACCATTCCCTAACAACCCCAAATGCCTCGTCACTCCAGAGGTACCTGAATGCCCTGCACTGCCTCGACTTTCACCCTAATGCTCGAAGCCCAACACATGGCACGTGTGACAACCCAGGGGTACCTCGATGGTGAGCCATAGATACCTGTGTCTGCTCGACAAGGAGCCTGATTCTGATGCTGCAGCTGGGATGAAAAGTGGCCGTGCATGTCTCCAGGCGAGACGAGGACTCACTCCCCATGTGGTGTCCAGGGTAATGCCAAGAACTATGTCAGCATGGGCGAGGAAAGCTCTGGCTACGGCCTGAGCACGAGACGAGGACTGAGGACCCAGTGACGACTGGGGAGAAATCTCCATCGGCGTCTGTCAACTGGCATGGAGATTTGCTTGTCCTGAGGCCACAAGGGTGGATCAGTGGGTTCCCTGTTGTAACTCGAGAAGACCGCTGCATACCCCGAGAATAACCAGAAGCTTCTCCCCGTAAAGTGGGGTGAGGCTTTTGTCCACTGCGGCATCTCTGGGGAAATCACCACTTCCCTCTTAAACCTCAAAAGTCTCCTTCACACTCTTGCAGTGAGTGACAAAAGAAGTTCTCCACCACAACCTTCTCCACTCGGTAAGAACCCCGCGGGTCCCACCGCGACTCATGGGGAGCCCCATTTTCCCCTGCTCAGCTCCAAAAGAGGGTCCCTTTCCCTTCTCCTTCAGGAAAAGATTCAGGGCAATCCACTCGCAACCCAAAGGGAGGTGCTCGCACCAGAAGAGTCGGGAGGAGCATGAGGGTTCCGGACAACATTTTCCAAGATGCCCTAATGCCTTGCCCACTGCAGATGGACCTGTCTGCCCTGCATTGCCTTGACTGTCACCCTGAAGCTCAACACCAGAAACACCTGCACGTGTGACAGCACTGGGGTCCTCGAGGACAAGCCACAGATCCCTGTGTCCGCTCGACATGGAGCCTGACACTGCTGCTGCAGCTGGTCAGGCAAGTAGCCATGCACGTGTTCAGGCGAGACGAGGCCTGTCTCCCCTGTGGGGTCCTCAGGGGTACACCAAGACCTAGGTCAGGACGATGGAGGAAAGCTCAGGCTCCAGCCTCAGCATAAGTCGAGGACTGAGCACAGAGATGATTAGGAAAGTATCCCCAGAGGCGCCTGGCAACTGGCACAGTGACTGTCCAATCCTGAGTGCACAGGGTCTAGTCCCTGGATTACCCGTTGTAACTCATGAGGACCCCGCCACAACTTGAGAAAAATCAAAAGATGCTCCCATGCAAGCGGGGTGAGGGCCTCGTCTGCTGTGGTGTCTCAGGGGAAAGAACCTCTTCTCTCTTGGACCTCCTGAGTGTCGTTCACCTTCTTGCTGTGACCCAAGATGATTTTTGCGCCGCCCATCCTCACTCGAGGTGAACACTGAGGGTCCCGCCTTGAATGGAAAGGAGCGCCAGTAACCCTGCTGAGCTCCAGATGAGGGTCCCGTTTTTGCTCTGTCGGGAAAGGGTTCCCAGCACTTTCCTCATATCCCAACATGAGACACTCGAACCAAGACTGTCGGGAGCAGCATCAGTGGTCTTGACACCATTCTCCAAGGCACCCAAATACTTCAATCACTCCCGATGAACCTGACTGCCCGACACTGGGTCGACTGTCACCCCGAGGCTCGAAGCCTGACACACTGACACAGGGTGACAGACCCGGGTGTTACCTCGAGGTCAAATAACAGAGCCCTGGGTCCACTAGACGGGGAGCCTTTCAAAGCTCCTGCAGCTGCAGAGGCAAGCGCAAGTGTATGTCTCCAGGCAAGATGAGGCCTGACTTTCCTGTGGGGGCTCCATTGGAACCCCAAGATTTATGTCACCATGGGCGAGGTAAGCTCAAGTACCAGCTTCAGCACCAGCCGAGGACTGAGGTCTCGGCAATGACTCGGGAGGAATCCACAAAGGCGTATGGCAACTGGCAAGAAGACTGGCCTCTCCTGAGGCCACAGGGGCGGGTCTATGGGTTCCCCGTCGTAACTCGAGAAACCCCACCAGAACTTGAGCAATACCAGAAGCTTCTCCCTTGCAAGCGGGGTGAGGTCCTTATGCACTGCAGCATCTCTGGGGAAATCACTCCTTCCATCTTGGATCTCGAAGGGCGCTTTCACCTCCTTGCTGGGACCCAGGAATTTCCCCGAACTACCCGTCTCATCTCGAGAGGAACAACGGATCCGCTGCGACTCAATGGAGCCCTGTTTGCCCCTGCTAAGCTCCAGATGATCATCCCCTTTCCTGCCCTTAGGGAAAGGCTCCCTTTATCTTTGCTCAAATACCAAGAGGAGGTGTTCCATCGGGAAAGTCGGGAGGAGCATCAGGGGTTTTGCCACCATTCACCAAGTTCCCCCAATGTCTTGTCCACTACAGATGAACGTGACAGCCCCACACCACCTTGACTGTCAGCCCGAGGCTCGACGCATGACACCCTGGCATTTGTAACAGCAATTTGGACCTCAAGAGCAAGCCACAGATCCCTGTGTCCACTCGACATGGAGTCTGACACTGCTGCTGCAGCTGGTCAGGCAAGTAGCCATGCATGTGTTCAGGTGATGCCAAGCCTGTCTCCTTTGTGGGAGCCTCAGGGGAACCCCAATCCTAGGTCAGGACGGTCGAGGAAAGCTCAGGCACTGGCCTCAGCACATGTCGAGGACAGGGACCCAGAGACGAATGGAGAGGAATCCCCAGAGGTGACAGGCAACTGGCACGGAGACTGTACTCTCCTGAGCCCACAGGGGCGGGTCCATGAACTCTGCCTCATATCTTGAGAAACCACGCCACAATTCGAGAAATACCAGAAGCTTCTCCCTTGCAAGCGGGGTGAAACCCTTATCAGATCTGGCATCTCGTGGGAAATCAACCCTTCCCTCTTGGACCTGGAAGTGCTCCTTTACTCCCTTGCTGTGACAGAAGGAGTTCCCGGCCACAACCGTCGCACCCAAGAGGAACCAAAGTGGACCCGCTGCGAATCAAGATGTGCCCAGTTTGATCTTCCTGAGCTCTAGATGATAGTCCCTTTTACTGTTCCTTATTATCAGGTGTCCTGGGGCTGCCTTCACATCCCAAAAGGAGGTGCTCGCAGTAGGAATGTCGGGAGGAGCATCTGGGTTTCGGAAACCATTCTTTAAGACCCCCAAATGCCTTGCCCACTGCAGATGAACCTGTCTGCCCTGCACTGCCTTGACTGTCATCTGGAGGATCGATGCTCGAAACACCTGCATGAGTGACAGCAGTTTGGCCTCGAGGGCAAGCCACACATCCCTCTGTTCGCTCGAAATGGAGCCTGTCACTGCTGCTGCAGGTGGTCAGGAAGGAGCCATGCATGTGGCCAGACGAGACGAGGACTGTCTCTTCTGTGGGGCCCTCAGGGGTACACCAAGACCTAGGTCAGGATGGTCGAGGAAAGCTCAGGCTCCGGCCTCAGAAAAGTCGAGGACTGAGCACCGAGATGATTAAGGAAGAATCCCCAGAGGCGCCTGGCAACTGGCACGGAGACTGTCCAATCCTGAGTGCACAGGGGCGAGTCCCTGGGTTCCCCGATGTAACTCTAAAGGACCCGGCCACAACTTGAGAAAAACCAAAAGATTCTCCCCTGCAAGCGGGGTGAGGACCTCGTCTGCTGTAGCGTCTCGGGGGAAAGAACCTCTTCTCTCTTGGACCTCCAATGTGTCGTTCACCTCCTTGCTGTGACCCAAGAAGTTTCTCCCGCCGCCTGTCCTCACTCGAGGGGAACACCGAGGGTTCCACCATTAATGTAAATGATCCCCAATATCCCTGCTGAGCTCCAGATGAGGGTCCCTTTCCCGCTTTTTTGGGAAAGGGTTCCCTGTACTTCCCTCACATCCCAACAGGAGACACTCGAACTGGGACTGTTGGGAGCAGCATTAGGGGCCTTGCCACCATTCCCCAAGACCCCCAAATACCTCGTTCACTCCAGATAAATCTGACTGCCCTGCACTGGGTCGATTGTCACCCCGAGGCTCGAAGCCTGACACACTGGCACATGTGACAGACCTGGATGTTACCTCGAGGTCAAGTCACAGATCCCTGTGTCAACTGGACGGGGAGCCTTTCACAGCTGCTGCACCTGCAGAGGCAACCACAAGTGTACGTCTACAGGCAAGACGAGGCCTGACTTTACTGAGAGGGCTCCATGGGAATCCCAAGATTTATGTCAGCAGGGGCGAGGAAAGCTCAGGTACCAGCTTTAGCACCAGACGAGGGCTGAGGACTCGGCGATGACTGGGGAGGAATCCCCAAAGGCGCATGGCAACTGGCATGAAGACTGGCCTCTCCTGGGGCCAGAGAGGCCGGCCCATGAGCTCCCCATCGTAACTCGAGAAACCCCGCCGCAACTCGAGAAACGCAAGAAGCTTCTCCCTTGCAAGTGGGGTCAGGCCCTTATCGGATGCGACGTCACGTGGGAAATCACCCCTTCCCTCTTGGACCTCGAAGGGCTCCTTCACTCCCTTGCTGTGACACAAGGAGATCGGAGTCAAACCGCCGCACCCTAGGGGAACCCCAGTAGACCCGCTGCGAATCGAGAGGAGCCCAGTTTGCCCCTGCTAAGCTCTAGATGATAGTCCCTTTTCCTGCTCCATTGTATAAGATGTCCTGGGGCTTCCGTCCATCCCAAAAGGAGGTGCTCACAGTAGGAAAGTCGGGAGATGCATCTGGGGTTTGGCAACCATATTCAAAGACCCCCACATGCCTTTTCCACAGCAGATGAACCTGTCTCCCCTGCACTGCCTTGAATGTCACCCTGAGGCTCCACGCCTGAAACACCTGCACGTGTGACAGCACTTTGGGCCTCGACGGCAAGCCACAGATCCCTGTGTCCGCTCAACATGGAGCCTGACCTTGCTGCTGCTGCTGGTCAGGCAAGTAGCCGTGCACGTGTCCAGGTGAGACGAAGCCTGTCTCCTCTTCAGGAGCCTCAGGGGAACCCCAAGACCTAGGTCAGGACTGTCGAGGGAAGCTCAGGCACTGTCCTCAGCACAATTTGAGGACACGGCACCCAGAGACGACTCGGGAGAAATTCCCAGAGGTGACGGACCACTGGCCGGGAGACTGTCCTCTCTTGAGGCCACAGGGGCACGACCCTGGGCTCCCCGTTATAACTCGAGAAACCCCGCCGCAACTCGAGAAAAATCAGAATCTTCTCCCTTGCAAGAGCGGTGAGGCCCTTATCCCATCCAGCATCTCCTGGGAAATCACCCCTTCCCTCTTAGACCTCAGAGGGCTACTTCACTCCCTTGCTGTGACACAAGGAGTTCCCGGCCACAACCGTCGCACCCAAGAGGAACCCCAGTGGACCCGCTGCGACTCAAGAGTAGCCCAGTTTGCTCCTGCTAAGCTCTAGATTATAGTCCCTTTTCCTGCTCCTTAGTTTATGGTGTCCTGTGGCTTCTGTTGCATCCCACAAGGAGGTGCTCGCAGTAGGAATGTCGGGAGGAGCATCTGGGGTTCGTCCACCATTCGCCAAGACTCCCAAATTCCTTGTCCATTGTAGATGAACCTGTCTACCCTACACTGCCTTGACTGACATCCGGAGGCTCGACGCCCGAAATACCTGCACGTGTGACAGAACTTTAGACCTCGAGAGCAAGCCACAGATCCCTCTGTCTGCTCGACATGGAGCCTGACACTGCTGCTGCAGCTGGTCAAGCAAGTAGCCGTGCATGATTCCTGGTGACACGAAGCCTAGGTCAGGACAGTCGAGGGAACCTCAGGCGGTGGCCTCAGCACAAGTCGAGGACAGGGCACACTGATACGATTGGGGTGCAATATCCAGATGTGAATTCCAACTGGCACGGAGACTGTCCTCTCCTGAGGCAACAGGAGCGTGTCCCTGGGTTCCCCGTTTTATCTCGAGAGGACCCCGACACAACTTGAGAAAAACCAAAAGATTCTCCCCTGCAAGCGGGGTGAGGACTTCGTCTGTTGTGGTGTCTCGGGGAAAGAACCTCTTCTCTCTTGGACCTCCAAAGTGTCCTTCACCTCCTTGCTGTGACCCAAGAAGTTTCTCGCGCCACCCGTCCTCACTCAAGGGGAACACCGAGGGTCCCACCATGAAGGTAAAGGAGCCCCAGTATCCTTGCTGAGCTCCAAAGGAGGGGTCCTTTCCTGCTCTGTTGGGAAAGGGTTCCCAGCATTTCCCTCACATCCCAACAGGAGACACTCGAACCTGGACTGTCGGGAGCAGTATCAGGGGTCTTGGCACCATTCCCCAAGAGCCCCAAATACCTCGTTCACTCCAAATGAACCTGACTGCCCTGCACTGGGTCGACTGTCACCCAGAGGCTCCAAGCCTGACACACTGTCACGTGTGACAGACCTGGGTGGTACCTGGAGGTCAAGTCACAGATCCCTGTGTCCAACCAACGTGGAGCCTTTCACAGCTGCTGCAGCTGCAGAGGCAAGCACAAGTGTACATCTCCAGGCAAGACGAGGCCTGATTTCCTGTGGGGGCTCCATGGGATCCCCAAGATTTATGTTAGCATGGGCGAGGAAAGCTCAGGTACCAGCTGCAGCACCAGACGAGGACTGAGGACTCGGCAATGACTGGGGAGGAATCCCCAAAGGTGCATGGCATCTGCAAGAAGACTGGCCTCTCCTGAGGCCACAGGGGCGGGTCCATAGGCTCCCCATCGTAACTGGAGAAACCCCACAACAACTCGTGAAATACGAGAAGCTTCTCCCTTGCAAGCAGGGTGAGGTCCTAATCCACTACAGCATCTCTGGGGAAATCACTCCTTCCCTCTTGGACCTCGAACGGCTCTTTCACTCCCTTGATAGGACCCAGGAATTTCCCCGTCCTACCGGTCTCAACTCGAGAGGAACAACAAGGGATCCCATGCGACTCAGCAGAGCCTTGTTTTCCCCTGCTAAGCTCCAGATGATTGTCCCCTTTCCTGCCCCTTAGGGAAAGGTTCATTGGAGCTTCGCTCGAATATCCAGAGGAGTTTCTCGCAACAGGATAGTCGGGGGGAGCATCAGAGTTTCAGCCACCATTCACCAAGACACCCAAATGCCTTGTCCACTGCAGATGAAATTGACTGACCCGCAATGTTTTGACTCACCCCGAGACTCGACTCACGACACACTGTCACGTGTGACAGCACTTTGGAACTTGAGAGCAAGCCTCAGATCCTTCTGTCCTCTCGACATGGAGAATGACACTGCTGCTACAGCTGTTACAGCAAGTAGCCGTGAACGTGTCAAGGTGAGACGAAGCCTGTCTCCTCTGTTGGAGCCTCAGGGGAACCCCCAAGACCTAGGTAGGACGGTCGAGGGAAGCTCAGGCACTGGCTTCAGCACAAGTCGAGGACAGGGCACCCAGAGACGTTTGGGGAGGAATCCCCAGAAGTGACTAGCAACTGGCACGGGGACTGTCCTCTCCTGAGGCCACAGGGGCGTGTCCCTGGGCTCCCCGTGATAACTCGAGAAACCCTGCTGCAACTCCAGTAACACCAGAAGCTTCTCCTTTGCATGCGGGTTGAGGCCCTTATCCGATCCGGCATCTCGTGGGAAATCACCCCTTCCCTCTTGGACCTCGAAGGGCTCCTTCACTCTCTTGCTGTGACACAAGGATTTCCAGGCCACAACCGTCGCACCCAAGTGGAACCCCAGTGGACCCGCTGCTACTTAAGAGGAGCCCAGTTTGAACTGGCTAAGCTCTAGATGATAGTCCCTTTTCCTGCTCCTTAATATAAGGTGTCCTGGGGCAGCCATCGCATCCCAAAAGGAGGTGCTCGCATTAGGAAAGTCGGGTGGGGCATCTGGGGTTCGGCCACTATTCTCTAAGACACCCAAATGCCTTGTCCACTGCAGATGAACCTGTGTGCCCTGCACTGCCTTGACTCTCACCTCGAGACTCCACGCCAGAAACACCTGCACGTGTGACAGCACTTTGGGCCTCGAGGGCAAGCCACAGATCCCTGTGTCTGCTCAACATGAAGCCTGACTCTGCTGCTGCAGCTGGTCCGGCAAGTAGCCGTGCACGTGTCCAGGCGAGACGAGGCCTGTCTTCTCTGTGGGGCCCTCAGGGGTACACCAAGACCTAGGTCACGATGGTCGAGGAAAGCTCAGACTCCGGCCTCATCAAAAGTCGTGGACTGAGAACCAAGATGATTAGGGAAGAATCCACAGAGGCGCCTGGCAACTGGCATGGAGACTGTCCAATCCTGAGTGCACAGGTGCGAGCCCCTAGGTTCCCCGTTGTAACTCGATAGGACACCACCCACACACACACAACTTGAGAAAAACCAAAAGATTCTCCCATGCAAGAGGGGTGAGGACCTCGTCTGCTGGGGCGTCTCGGGGGAAAGAACCTCTTCTCTCTTGTACCACCAATGTGTCTTTCACCTTCTTGCTATGACCCAAGAAGGTTCTCATGCTGCACGACCTCACTCGAGGTGAACACCGAGGGTCCCACCGTGAATGTAAAGGAGCCCCAGTATCCCTGCTGAGCTTCAAATGAGGGGCCCTTTCCTGCTTTGTTGGGAAAGGGTTCCCAGCACTTCCCTCCCATCCCAACAACAGAAACTCGAACCAGGGCTGTTGAGAGCAGCATCAGGGTTCTTGCCACCATTCCCCAAGACACCCAAATTCTTCATTCACTCCAGATGAAATTGACTGCCCTTCACTGGGTCGACTGTCCACACCGAGGCTCGAGTCCTGACACACTGGCACGTGTGACAGACCTGGCTGTTAACTCGAGGTCAAGTCACAGATCCCTGTGTCCACTCGACGGGGAGGATTTCACAGCTGCTGCAGCTGCTGAGGCAAGTGCAAATGTACGTCTCCAGGCAAGACAAGGCATGACTTTCTTGTGGGGTCTCCATGGGAACCCCAAGATTTATGTCACCATAGGCGAGGAATCTCAGGTACCAACTTCATCACCACACGAGGACTGAGGACTAGGCGATGACTGGGGAGGAATCCTCAAAGGCACATGGCAACTGGCACGGAGGTTGTCCTCTCCTGAGGCCACACGGGCGGGTCCATGGGCTCCCCGTCATAACTCGAGAAACCCCGCTGCAACTCCAGAAATACCAGAAGCTAGTCCCTTGCAAGCGGGGTGAGGCCCTTATCCACTTCAGCCTCTCTGGTGAAAACACTCCTTCCCTTTTGGACTTCGAAGGACTCTTTCCCACCCTTGCTGTGACCCAGGAATTTCCCCGCCCTACCCCTCTCAACTCGCAAAGAACAACAAGGGATCCGCTGTGACTTAACAGAGCCCTGTTTGCTCTGGCAGAGCAAGGGCATGGGAACAGACATCTGTAAGTTCTCCCTTTTGGGAGTACTTGTTTCCTTTCAGGACTACCCATACTTCAGTTCAGAGAGGTTCTATAGGAGTACCATTTTGGCAAGGCTGCTGCTCTGCATCTGGGTACTCCCGCTTGCCCAGTTGCCACACCGACATCCCCAACCCCTGCCACACCAGGCGATGCTCTCATCACTCTGCGTCCCCTGTGGTTTTCATCCACATCCCCCAAATGTGGATCTCTTTCAAATTGCACTCAATGTATGCCTGGCATGTGTTTACTGGGAACTGCCATGTCAGTTGCCTGAAACTTCAGGATCTACAGTGCCTGTAGCATGCGTTCTCCAAGTGCAAGGGCCTGTATCTATTCGTTTAGCAAGAGAGGCCTGGGTCTCTTCCCTGCTCTCTGTCTTGACAAGGGATGACGTGGATGTACTGGAGTCATCTGGTCTACTGTATTCAGTCACAGACGACATCCATTCCCTGGCAAAGTCCATGGCTCCTATTCAGATGCGAGCCAAATTGAGCCTCCCATATTCATTTGCTCAGACATGTACAGGCAGAGAGGTTGCCAGACTCTGCTGGCATTCTGTCTGTGGAGACCACAACACCCCCAAACCCCAATTTCTTTGTCCGCCAATTCCCTTGGCTTCCCCTCAGATGATGGATTCCCTCACCCCACCCCTCCTCCTGTTCCTGATTCTTCTCCTCCTCCTGATGATGTGCCTCCCTGGATGATGGCACTTCTCTGACTGGAGATAAAATTTCTATTCTGATGGTCTTTCCTCTGGAGCCTATTAGGCTATGGGGTCTTTGTCATTTGCAGAGCTCAGCTCACCCTGCAGGGCTACCAATGCCTCCAGCGCCTCTAGTGGGGGCTTGTCGCGCGAGGCTCCAGTCCTTGGATATTCCTGGCCTGCTCCTCTTACTCTTCCTACCGCTCCTGTGAGAACAGCTTCTCCTTCTCCTCTTCTGCCGCTAGTTCAACCTCCACAATGATGTCTTCCACCAGCAGCTGGATAACTTGCTGGACTGCACCACCTCTCCCTACTCCAGGGCCACTCCTTCCTCCACTACCTCCCTGCTGAAGAAAGCAGCCTCCTTGACTGGTGGGCACTCTGTTGCCTGCGACATACACCATGGCCCCAGCACAGCTGCAGGTCTCAGGGCCCCGGCACCCTGCATCATCGGGCTCACACAAAATAAGGCCCAGGGTCTCCATGAGCAGTAAGACCCAGGGAAAGATGATGCCTACAAATGTGAGTAATTCAGCCTGCCTCCGTGAGAATCACGTGGGTTTCGCATGCTTTAAACATAACTTCTCTGAATGAGCCTAGGACACATGAAGCACCCAAGCCTTCAGTCTCAGCCTGTCACCTGCAACCTTCATGACCTGAATCCAGACTCTGCATCTAGGCTGCATCAGCCTGAGCTTTGCAACCTGGGAGAGGAGAGGGTCCTGGCCTCTATACAGATCTGCATTCAGGCCTCTTGAATGATACCCTCACAAGCTCTGTGTCTTGTCACTTATGTCTCACTGGAGGACCTACTGATCTGCTGGCCACACAGGGGAGATTAGCATGTGAATGACCGGGCCTTGAGCCCTCCATGGGCAGCTAAGAACCCCAGCATCACTCGTCCATTCTGGGGAGGCCCAAAGGTACCTCACTCAGCAATCCTGCTTCATCCTGCAGAGTTGTGTTCCAACAACCAGTTGAGCAAGTTCAGGCTCATTGTGACTCGCCTGAGACTGGATGTACTGCATTCATTCTCACAGAAGCAGTGGAACGGATAGGACATGTCAGGCACAGAGAGGTCATTAAGGAATTCAGCTTTGGCATCGCTGGTCCTCTGCAACTCGGTACTCCCACTTGCCCAGCCACCACACTGGCATCCCCAGCCCCTGCCATAGCATCCAATGTGCTCATCCCTCTGGGTTCCCCATGGTCCTCTGAGACCCTTGTTCTTACCCCTCAAGGGAGGATGTGTTTGTGACCGCTCCTGATGTATGCCTGTCATGTGTGTCCTGGGGAGTGGCATGCCACTGACCTGAAACTACAGGATATACTTCTATGGGAGAAGAGGAAGAGGACTTGATGTTTCTCTGTGTGAGTGCAGAGATGGAAACTTAGCTGGGGAGGTCTTGTCATGTGTGGGGTGGCAGTGTAATTTGCTAAAGAGGCATAGAAGGAAGGAACCCTATAAGAAGAAGGGAAAATTGATATTTTGCAGCCACATGGGAGATATACTATTATGTAAAATAACACAGACAGAGTTAGATGAAATACTGTATGACATCACTTACAAAATCTAAAAACACCACAAAGTAGAGAATATAACAAAAATGGAGGCTCAGAGATATAGAGAATAATCTACTGGTTAACAGCGGGGAGTGAAAGAGGCAGGGGCAATACAGAGGTGGGGGAGTGGGAAGCACACCATGTTAGGTGAAAGTTGAGCTCAAGGATGGACTGTACAACATGGGAAATAAAGCTAGTACTCTGTGATAACTATAAATGGAAAGCAAACTTTAACAATTTTATAATAAAAAGGAAAAGAAAAAAAGATGGAGGGAGAAGGAGGGAAGAAAGGAAGGAAAATATTGGTGTTTTTGGAGGTCACAAAGCCAAAATTAATTAGGCCCTTTTAAGAAAGAAATTTACTTTATATTTTAAAATTTATTTATCTTAATTGGAGGATAATTACTTTACAATGCTGTTGTGGTTTTTGCCATACTTGACAGGAATCTGCCACGAGTGTACATGTGTTTCCTATCCTGAATGCCCTTCCCACCTGCCTCCCCATCCCATCTCTCTAGGTCATCCCAGTGCACCAGCCGCGAGCACCATGTCGCATGTATAGAACCTGGACTAGCGATCTGTTTCACATATGATAATATACAGGTTTCAAACATATTCTCTCAGATCATCCCATCCTCGCCTTCTCCCACAGAGTCCAAAAGACTGATCTGTACATCTGTATCTCTTCTGTGATCTCACATATAATCTTACCATTACCATCTTTCTAAATTCCATAAGTACGCATTAATATGCTGTATTGGTGTTTTTCTTTCTGACCTATTTCTTTATGACTCTGTATAATAGGCTCCAGTTTCATCCACCTCATTAGAGCTAATTAAAGTGTATTCTTTGTAATGGCTGAGTAATATTCCATTGTGTATATGTATGGCTACTTTCATATCCATTCGTCTGCTGATGGACATCTAGGTTGCTTCCAGGTCCTGGCTATTGTAAACAGTGCTGTGATGATCGTTAGGGTACACATGTCTCTTTCAATTTTATTTTAGAATACTGGAGTATGGAGATGGTAATCAAAACAGAACCATCATTTACTTGGTTTTATTCTCATAATAAAATTATTCGTGGGCAATGCCCCCCAGTGTTTCCTGCATGGAATGTGGGCTACTCCCCCTGCCCCACCTTTTGGAGCCTACTGCTCCATTCTAAATTCCTTTCTCCGAAGAAGACATACAGATGGCTAACAAACATGTGAAAAGATGCTCAACATCAGTCATTATCAGAGAAACGGAAAACAAAACCACAGTGGGGTACCATCTTACGCAGATCACGATGGCTGCTATACAAAAATCTCAGTCAATAAATGCTGGAGAGGGTGTGCAGAAAATGGAACCATTTTACACTGTTGGTGGGAATGCAAAGTAGTACAGCCACTATGAAAAACCGTATGGAGATTCCTTAGAAACCTAGAACTAGAACTGCCATATGACCCAGCAATCCCAATGCTGGACATACACACCAAGGAAATCAGAATTGAAAGAGACACGTGCACCCAAATGATCATCACAGCACTGTTTACAATAGCCAGGACCTGAAAGCAACCTAGATGTCCATCAGCAGACGAACGGATATGAAAGTAGCCATACATATACACAATGGAATATTACCCAGTCATTAAAAAGAGTACACCAGTACAGTATACTGACACATATATATGGAATTTAGAAAGATAGCAATGATGACCATGTGTGTGAGACAACAAAAGAGACACAAATGTATAGAATGGACTTTTGGCCTATGAGGGAGAGGGAGAGGGTGGGATGATTTGGGAAAATGGCATTGAAACATCTATACTAGCATGTAAGAAACGAAGCACCAGTTTATATTCAATATAGGGTACAGGATGCTTGGGGCTGGTGCATGGGGATGATCCAGAGAGATGATATGGGTGAGAGGTGGGCAGGGGTTTCAAGATTGGGAGCTCGTGTACACCTGTGGCTAATTCATGCCAATGTATGGCAAAACCAATACAGTATTGTAAAGTAGAATAAAGTATAAATAAAATTAAAAATAAAGTAAAAAGATGAAAAAAATGCAGTATTATTCTGCTAAAACATAACAACTGCAAACATATTTGGATCCCAACAAATGAATATAATTAACTAACTTAATAGTATGCTCTGTTTATCTATGCTTACAAAACTTAAAATACAAAAAAAAAAAATAATTAAAAATCAGAAGTGTCCTTAATTGGGCATCAGCATAATAGTGATTTTTTTAAGTTAAAACATTTAAATATTTTATCATTAGTTTTTAATAAAGATATTTATTATATCCCCCCAAAAAATAAAAATAAAATAATGTCAGTAATTAAATACTCTTCCTCTGCAAAACCAAATCCGGTTGGTTTACGTTTTAAACATTTGTTGTCATATATGTCAGTTTTGATATTTTATATATTATCCACAAGGTACAATGTTTGAGTGTACACATATACAGATGCACACACATATGTGTGTATGTGTGTATATATATATATATATATTATATAGAAAACCATACGGCCACAGTTTTAGTAGATATTTTTAAAAATCCATTGTCTTCTATGAGGGAGCTCATTAAGAGAAGACCCTGTTAAACAATTGTCACCAACACAGGCTGCCATGGTTACCATTGCTCCATTCCAAAGAGCATCCTTAATGGTTTGCAAGGCTTTGAGATCACTTCCTGTTCAGCCTGCAGTCCCCGAGGGGATGTACTAATACACACCCACGTTCAAGCAGTTGATTCTAAATACACAGTGATACCACAAAAATTGTCAAGGTAAAAATACACAATGTGCATTTATTTACATCTAAATCAGTGAAATAAGTATTCACTGCATGGTACAAACTTTTTTTAGCTTGAAAAGAACAAAATTGCCTTATATTTTAACATAAAATATCTTTCTAAATTTTAAAAATAGGTTTTAAGTGAAATTCATTCTTAATTGTCAGTTATTTTGAGACTATGGAACAAAGAAAATAAATGTACATTAACTGGGGCTGCTTAAGCTGTATCTTTTGCAGATTATTGTAAATTCCCTTACACTTTTGCAGTCATAAATAGATATAATAGACAAGGTTTGGAAACGACACACTCTCACTGCCGTGAGACCCATCACAACTGACTTAGAGAGATGAGCATGGCATGTCAGTATGGAGGCCTCCTTAGGGGAATTATAAATGCCTCATTTCTCCCACCAAAACATCTGAATCGCTCCCCATCCTCTGCTAGAGGTGTCAGGATGGGGCTTTGTGATTTCTAGTCTCACCCAGGGCCACCATTGGCTGGGGAAGAAACTTGCTGAACTTATAGAGCATCAGGGTTTGTCTCCCTGGGTAGGGGTATATATAAGGGTGCTCAGGGGCTCTGGAGCAGACCACTGGGTGGCGTCAAAATGACTAAGATAACTGTGAAGCCACAAGGCTCCAGAGTAGTTATGAAACACCTGCCTCCTGTTACTTGGGACAAAAAGATGAAGACCTCCTCTCAACTGAGGTCCAAAAACATGTCAAGGTGAGTTGAACCCACTCAAACTCCTCTTGCCCACTGACTGCACCCCAGAAGAACCCCTCCCCTGTCCTTGCCTGGCACATAACCCTTCTCTGCCTACACCCCTTCTCCTGAAGCTGTCCTTCCCATCCACCTTCACCCTCTTCCCCAAACCAATGCCATTCTCTACTGCTCTCTCTCTTTTTATTTTTACTTTCCTCCAGGTGGCCAGGGTAACTGTGAGAGTGAATAATTACCTTCTGGCAAAGCTGACCAAGAAACTTCTCAGAAACCCCTACCACAAGGAAACTTAAAAAATCAGAGGCTCAAAATCTCTGTAGCCAGTGCTTCAAGGTAAATGAAGAGCTGACTCAGTACAGACCAGAAGAGGTCCCATAGTGTCGGGTGTCAGCACGGGAGATCCTATCCATGACAAAGGTCATGAGGAAGAGGCCTGACAGACAAAGGAAAGTCAGGACTTGAAGGGTCCCCTGGAACTTCTCGAGAATCTACCCCAAAACCAGAGTTTTCCTGTCCAGCTATTTTTCACTAACTTTTCTGTTGCCAATAGGGGGCTGTTCCCGACCACTTTTCTCTGAAGAAAATTAACTTAGAGCTCTAGTTAATAAGTCTCCTGGGCATAATTGGAGTGTTTCAATACAAACCCCTTTGATAGCTTTCTAACTTGCCTGACAGTTTTATCCAGACTTTTTCAACTACACATGTGATTGTTTACAGCCTCACAACTGCGAGAGGCACAGGAAGCTTAAAACATTCTAGGTATGTAGAGGCTTTTGAGGAGTTAAAAATCATTAGACTAGAACTGGTTAAGTGTTTCATTGTTGAGCCAATATTTGCTGCCATGTTTTCATATTTTTTATTTGTTGATATAGTTGGTATATAGAAAAAACAGGTAGTAGCCCTGGCATTAGCAACATTAGATCTTTGAGTTAAGTACTTTGTTGTAACCCACTGCACCTTTGTTCTATAAGAATGTAGCTTTACTTAGTACTTTGAGGGTGGTGAAGAAAAGAAAAAAAACACTTCAAAGGAAAATGCGTATTTTGGTTGATTAACATTTATTAAGAAAAAAAGGGCATAAAATGTTAGCAGGCCTCCTTACCAGAAGATGATATAAATCACCTGAGAAATTTGTATACGGAAAGGTATGCAGAAAGAGAGCCTGGTATCACTAAAGGTCAGGACTGATGCCCCTGCATAACTCTGCATCTTCCATTATGTAAAATTTAAGGTATATAAGCTCCTTTTTGAAAATAAAGTTACAGGTCTTGCACAAGCTTGGCCTCCCCATGTCGTACTTTCTTTCTCTTTTTACCTTTTTCTCAGGCTAATTCCCTGCAGTGCAAGGGCCCTCTGAGTTCACTTTCCTTCCTGGGCTTCTAGGACCCACTCGAGAAGGTGCCCAAGGTGGGGGCACCTTCCACTTCTCTAGAGGACAATTGCGGCCTACGTGGACACTGTAACTCTCATCTGAGGTTTTATTGGCTTTCTGTGTAAACCAAGGAATATCAGCCTCTTTTCTCTCCTCTATTTTCTTAAATGAAAATTATTTCCTTATCTCTCTATATATCGATATATCTCTCTCACTTCGCCATCCACATTTCAGGTACACTAGATCCAACCGAGGCTGGTCCCCAGTACCAGAGTGTTTGGAGACCCCTGTCATTCCAGGGGGAATGGTGGGCAGCCATTGACTTCAGAGCATGGCAAGAGACCTCAGAAATCTTTGGTGGTCTTGCTGCTGAGGACTGGCCAACAGTACAGACGTTGACCATTATACCAACTGCATACATTCATAATGAAAATAATATCAACCTGATGTGAAAATATGTTTCTTTCCGAGCTCTGTGAGAGTGGGGGGCAAAGAGAGCAGGGCAGGCATAAATGTGTGAAGAGGGATGGATATGGGTCCTGTCGGATTGGAGATGGGACCAGAAGGTCCAGTTTGCCAGAAAGTAGGGGTGGGGGGGAAGAACTGGTTCCATACTTAGCTTCAAAGATATACTTCCCATCGGAAAAGAGGAAGAACACTTGGTGTTTGTGTGAGAGCAGAGATGGAAAGTTAGCTGGGGAGGCGTGTCATGGGTGGGGTGGAAGTGCCCTTTGTTTAAAAGGCATAGAAAGAAGGCCCCCATAAAAAGAATGGAATATTGACATTTGCAGCAACATGGAAGGTATACTATTAAGTAAAATAACACAGTCAGAGAGAGACAAATACGGTATGATATTACTTATAAAATCTAAAGACACCACAAAGTAGAGAATATAACAACAATGGAGGCTCACAAATATAGAGAACAATCTACTGGTACCAGCGAGGAGGGGAAGAGAGAGTGGCAATACAAAGGTCGGGGAGTGGGAGGCACACCGTGGGAGATGTAAGAAGAGCTCAAGGATATATTTTACAACATGCGAAAGAGACCCAGTACTCTATAATAACTATAAATGTAAGGCAAACTTTAACAATTTTATAATAAGAAACAATAGGAAAGAAAGAGGGGGAGGAAGGAGGGAGGAAAGGAAGAAAAATAATGGTGTTTTTGGAGGTCACAAAGCCAATATTGATTAGGCTCTTTTTAATGAAAGAATTTCTCACTTCCACTGTATAATCATAAGGGATTTGATTTAGGTCATACCTGAATGGTCTAGCGGTTTTCCGTACTTTCTTCAATGTGTGTCTGAATTTGGTAATAAAAAGTTCATGATCTGAGCCACAGTCATCTCCTGGTCTTGTTTTTGCTGACTGTATAGAGCATCTCCTTCTTTGGCTGCAAAGCATAGAATCAATTTGATTTCAGTGTTGACCATCTGGTGATGTAAATGTGTAGAGTCTTCTCTTATGTTGTTGGAAGAGGGTGTTTGCTATGACCAGTGTATTTTCTTGGCAAAACTCTATTAGTCTTTGCCCTGTTGGAATGCCATTCCGCATTCCAAGGCCACATTTGCCTGTTACTCCAGGTGTTTCCTGAATTCCTACTTTGGCATTCCAGTCCCCTATAATGAAAAGGACATCTTTTGGGGGGTGTTAGTTATAAAAGGTTGTGTAGGTCTTCATAAAACCATTTATCTTCAGCTTCTTCAGCATTACTGGTTGGGACATAGACTTGGATAACTGTGATATTGAATGGTTTGCCTTGGAGATAAACAGAGATCATTCTGTCGTTTTTGAGGTTGCATCCAAGTCCTGCATTTCAGACTCTTTTGTTGACCATGATGGCTACTTCATTTCTTCTGAGGGATTCTTGCCCGCAGTACTAGATACAATGGTCATCTGAGTTAAATTCACCCATTCCAGTCCATTTTAGTTTGCTGATTCCTGGAATGTTGACGTTCACCCTTGCCATCTCTTGTTTGACCACTTCCAATTTGCCTTGATTCATGAACCTGACATTCCAGATTCCTATGAAATATTGTTCTTTACAGCATTGGATCTTACTTCTATCACCAGTCACAGCCACAGCTGGGTACTCTATTTGCTTTGGCTCCATCCTTTCATTTTTTTCTGGAGTTATTTCTCCACTGATCTCCAGTAGCATATTGGGCACCTACTGACCTGTGGAGTACCTCTTTTGGTATCCTATCATTTTGCCATTTTATACTGTTCATGTGGTTCTCAAGGCAAGAATACTGAAGTAGCTTGCCATTCCCTTCTCCAGTGGACCACACTCTGTCAGACATCTCCACTATGACCCGCCCATCTTGGGTTGCCCGCAGGCATGGCTTGGTTTCAGTGAGTTAGACAAGGCTGTCGTCCTAGTGTGATTAGATTGACTAGTTTTCTGTGAGTATGGTTTCAGTGTTTCTGCCCTCTGACGCTCTCTTCCAACACCTACCATGTTACTTGGGTTTCTCTTGCCTTGGGCATGGGGTATTTCTACACGGTTGCTCCAGCAAAGCACAGCTGCTGCTTCTTACTTTGGACATTATGATTATACAGTGGAAGTGAGAAATAGATTTAAGGGCCTAGATCTGATAGATAAAGTGCTTGATGAACTATAGAATGAGGTTCGTGACGTTGTACAGGAGACAGGTATCAAGACCATCCCGATGGAAAAGAAATGCATAAAAGCAAAATGGCTGCGTGGGGAGGCCTTAAAAATAGCTGTGAAAAGAAGAGAGGTGAAAAGCAAAGGAGAAAAGGAAAGATTTAAGCATTCTGAATGCAGAGTTCCAAACAATAGCAAGAAATAAGAAAGCCTTCTTCAGCGATCAATGCCAAGAAAGAGAGGAAAAGAACAGAATGGGAAATACTAGAGATCTCTTCAAGAAATTCAGAGATACCAAGGGAACATTTCATGCAAAGATGGGCTCAATAAAGGCCAGAAATAGTCTGGACCTAACAGAAGCAGAATATATTAAGAAGAAATGGAAAGAATACACAGAAGAACTGTATGAAAAAGACCTTCACGACCCAGATAATCATGATGATGTGATCACTAATCTAGAGCCAGACATCTTGGAATGTGAAGTCAAGTGAAGAAAGCATCACTACGAACAAAGCTAGTGGAGGTGATGGAATTCCAGTGGAGCTGTTTCAAATCCTGAAAGATGATGCTATGAAAGTGCTGCACTCAATATGCCAGCAAATTTGGAAAACTCAGCAGTGGCCACAGGATTGGAAAAGGTCAGTTTTCATTCCAACCCCAAAGAAAGACAATGCCAAAGAATGCACAAACTACCGCACAATTGCACTCATCTCACATACCAGTAAAGTAATGCTCAAAATTCTCCAAGCCAGGCTTCAGCAGTACGTGAATCGTGAACTCCCTGATGTTCAAGCTGGTTTTAGAAAAGGCAGAGGAACCAGAGATCCAATTGCCAACATCCGCTGGATCATGGAAAAAGCAAGAGAGTTCCAGAAAAAACATCTACTTCTGCTTTATTGACTATCCCAAAGCCTTTGACTGTGTGGATCACAATAAACTGTGGGAAATCGTGAAAGAGATGGGAATACCAGACCACCTAAACTGCCTTTTGAGAAATCTGTATGCAGGTCAGGAAGCTTCAGTTAGAACTTGACATGTAACAACAGACTGGTTCCAAATAGGAAAAGGAGTATGTCCAGGCTGTATAGTGTCACCCTGTTTATTTAACTTATATGCAGAGAAATATCAATAACCTCAGATATGCAGATAATACCAGCCTTATGGCAGAAAGTGAAGAAGAACTAAAGAGCCTCTTGATGAAAGTGAAAGAGGTAAGCAAAAAAGTTGGTTTAAAGCTCAACATTCAGAAAACAAAGATCATGGCATCCAGTCCCATCACTTCATGGGAAATAGATGGAGAAACAGTGGAAACAGTGTCAGATTTTATATTTTGGGGCTCCAAAATCACTGCAGATGGTGAGTGCAGCCATGAAATTAAAAGATGCTTACTCCTTGGAAGAAAAGTTATGACCAACCTAGATAGTGTATTCAAAAGCAGAGACATTACTTTGCAGACGAATGTCCGTCTAGTCAAGGCTATGGTTTTTCCTGTGGTCATGTATGGATGTGAAAGTTGGACTGTGAAGAAGACTGAGCGCAGAAGAATTGATGCTTTTGAACTGTGGTGTTGGAGAAGCCTCTTGAGAGTCCCTTGGACTGCGAGGAGATACAACCACTCCATTCTAAAGGAGATCAGCCCTGGGATTTCTTTGGAAGGAATGATGCTAAAGCTGAAACTCCAGTACTTTGGCCACCTCATGTGAAGTTTTGACTCATTGGAAAAGACTCTGATGCTGGGAAGGATTGGGGGAATAAGGAGAAGGGGATGGCAGACGACGAGATGGCTAGATGGCCTCACGGAATTGATGATTTTGAGTCTGGGTGAACTCCGGGAGATGGTGATGGACAGGGAGGCCTGGCGTGCTGCAACTTATGGGGTCGTGAAGAGTCGGACATGACTGAGCCACTGAACTGAACTGAACTGAACCGAACTGAACAAAGGAACTTAGAATGGAGCAGCCTCTTGAGAAATCTGTATGCAGGTCAGGAAGCAAAAGTCAGAACTGGACATGGAACAACAGACTGGTTACACAGAGGAAAAGGAGTATGTCAAGGCTGTATATTGTCACCTGGCTTATTTAACTTATATGCAGAGTACATTGAGAAACGCTGGACTGGAAGAAACACAAGCTGGAATCAAGATTTCAGGGAGAAATATCAATAACCTCAGATATGCAGATGACACTACCCTTATAGCAGAAAGTGAAGAGGAGTTAAAGGGCCTCTTGATGAAAGTGAAAGAGTAGAGTGAAAAAGTTTGCTTAAAGCTCAACATACAGAAAACTAAGATCATGGCATGCAGTCCCATCACTTCATGGGAAATAGATGGGGAAACAGTGGAAACAGTGTCAGGCTTTATTATTTTTTTGGGTGGTGCTCCAAATTCACTGCAGATGGTGACTGCAGCCATGAAATTAGAAGACGCTCACACCTTGGAAGAAAAAAATTATGACCAACATAGAGAGCATATTCAAAAGCAGAGACATTACTTCACCGACTAAGGTCTGTCTAGTCAAGGCAATGTTTTCTCCTGTGGTCATCTGTGGATGTGAAAGTTGGATTGTGAAGAAGGCTGAGCGCCGAAGAATTGATGCTTTTGAACTGTGGTGTTGGAAAAGACTCTTGAGAGTCCCTTGGACTGCAAGGAGATCCAACCAGTCCATTCTGAAGGAGATCAGCCCTGGGATTTCTTTGGAAGAAATGATGCTAAAGCTGAAACTCCAGTACTTTGGCCACTTAATGTGAAGAGTCGATTCATTGGAAAAGACTCTTATGCTGGGAGGGATGGGGGGCAGGAGGAGAAGGGGACGACAGAGGATGAGATGGTTGGATGGCATCATGGACTCAATGTAAATGAGTCTGAGTGAACTTGGAGAGATGATGGTATACAGGGAGGCCTGGCATGCAGCGATTCATGGGGTCTCAAAGACTCGAACACGACTGAGTGACTGAACTCAACTGAATTGATTGGGCTCCCCCAGGCGGGGCAGGGGAGTGGCCCACATCCAGTGGAGGCAATCTGGGGGCATTGCCCCCATAGAGTTTTATTACAAGAATAACACCAAGTAAATGTTCGTTCTCCTTTTATTACCATCTCCATTCTCCAGTGTCGGGGGCCAGCTTGAGGAATCCCACCCGTGACAAGGTTTTGCAGAAGGAAGCCTGACAAAACATAAGGACATGATCAGGTTTCAGGGGTTCTCCCTGGAATTTTTCAAGCATCCCCACCCCCCCCAAAAAAATAAGAAGAAGAATCTGCCAGCCTCTGTACTCTGCTTTTCCACTCTTCTGATATTCTCTGGAAAAAGTCAAATCAGGGCTTTAGTCTTCTGCATTTGAAAGGAATGTTTCAGTTAAACCCCCTCTGATAGCTCTCTAGCTTGCTTAACAGGTTCCCCAGACTTCTTACATCTTGTGAATTGCTTATAGCCCCCCAAACATGAGAAGCACAAAGCTTAAAAGCATCTTAAAGATGCAGAGCCTTTTCTAAAGTGTTAAAAATCATATTGGCGATGGGTTTTCACTGTTGACTCAAGGACTGCTGCCACACCTCCATATTCATCTTTTAGGCACCTTGGAGAATGTTAATCAATGTAATTGGGATATGGAAAAAGATAGATAGTAGTTTTGATGTTAGCAGCACTAGCTTTTGAGTTAATTACTTTTCTTTTGTTATAAATCACTGTACTCCTTTCACTTGTTTTAAATTGTTGTATCTTTGCTATGCAAGAATGGAACTTTAGTGCTTTCTGAGAGTGGCACCAGACTTTGGGAAAATCAACACAAATAAGTCTTCTGGTTGACAAACTCTTATCAGAAAAAAGGCTGTAAAATGTTATTTGGCCTGTTTTGCCCAGAAGATGATGTAAATCACCTAAGACTTGTGTATACAATTAGGGATGCAGAGAGAGGAGCCTGGTTTTGATAAGAGTCTGGACTGCTAACGCTGCTTAACTTTGTGTTACCCATTGATCTCTGTGTATTATCAAAAATATAAAAAGCCTTCTGAACAATAAAGGAAGGACCAGTTTCTCAGACTAGTCTCTCGGCCTAGTTTCTTGGGAATCTGACTCCCCCCATGTCTCTCTCTTGCTCCTTTTCACCCTCTCCTTCCCTCTCCTCTTCACTTTAATTTCAGGCTGAATTCCCATCTAGAGCGGGTGGCTCAACAAGTCTACTTACTTGTACCGGCTTCTAAGACCTGCGTGAAAGGGAGCTTAAGGCAGGGCACCTTAGATATTCAAATGGGCACTGGTGGTCCCACGTAGATGGTGCAAGCTCCTTGTCTGGAACTTTATTGGCCTCCCCCATAAGCCAAGTTATTCAGGCTTCTTTCTCAACTTAATTTTCCTACTACACTATTTCTTCCTAATCTAATTTTATATTTCTGCATTAATAAATAAATAAGTCTTTCCTCGCCAATGCCGTCCATGCTTTGAATTCCCTGGATCCACCGAGGCTGGAATCTGGCATTCCAGTATTCTAAAATAAAGTCACTAATTAAGCACTTTTTCTCTCCAAAACCAAATTTTTGGTTTAATTTTTAAAAATGTCTTGTCATTAATGTCAGATTTTAATATTTTATATGTAATTTACAAGGTACAGAGTTTTAAAATATATATATACATATACATATACACATATATGTATATATGTCTATACATATATACCTACATTTTCATAGGTCCACAGTTTTAGTAATCATCTTTAAAATTTCATAATCTTCTATGTGGAGTTAACTAAGATAAGTCCCTGTTAAACAGTTGGCACCAACAAACGCTGCCATGGTTACCAGTGTTCCATTAGCCAGGTAATTCTTCATGGTTTTGAAGGCCTTGGTACCTCTTCCTGCATAGCCTGCAGTCCCTGAGGGAACGTACTAATACACACCCCATATTCAAACAGTTGATTCTAAATACACAGTGATACCACAAAGATTTTTAAGGTAAAGACATACAATGTGGTTAAATGTTTAAATATGTCAAAGTATGCAAGGTACAGTTTTTTTCAGCTTGAAAAGTACAAAATCTTGTCTTGCAATGTAAAATATCTTGCTGAATTTGAAAAATGTTTTAAAGTGAAATGTATTGTTAATTGTCAGTTATTTTGAAAGTATGGACTAAAGAAAATCACCTTAATTGAGGCAGCCTAAACTGTATCATTTGCGTATTTTTTCTTAAAAATTCCCTTACACTTTTACAGTCATAATTAGATATAAATGATCAATAGATTTTATATTATGTTCATTTTCTGGACATTATTTCTTTTAATTTATGACTGTAACGAGCAATTTGTTTTGTTGTGTAAGTGTTAAAAATTACTCCTCTGTCCTGTGTTGAACACACTGTTTACACGACTGTTGAGA
The DNA here is from genome assembly GCA_006408755.1 of Eudorcas thomsonii. Classification (NCBI taxonomy): domain Eukaryota; kingdom Metazoa; phylum Chordata; class Mammalia; order Artiodactyla; family Bovidae; genus Eudorcas; species Eudorcas thomsonii. Next base: position 232,154 of record SJYE01001202.1, read on the forward strand.
GACTTTATTGCCTAAAACCTTTTATAATTCAACTCTATGGTATAGGTATTTTATAATTCAGCTCTACTGTCTAGGCTTTTTATTTCACTTTGTTTAGTCTCAAGATTGCCTCATCTATCTGTAGCATCTTCATAGTTTCTGTTTGGAATGTGTGTCTGTTGTTTTTTAGTTGCTCAGTCATGTCCAACTTGTTGATACCCCATGGACTGTAAGCCCAACAGGCTCCTCTGTCTATGGGGATTCTCAGGCAAGAATGCTGGAGTGGGTTGCCAAGTTTTCCCCCAAGGGATCTTCCTGACCAAGAGATGCAACTCGTATCTGATACAGCTCCTGCATTGCAGGAAGATAGTTTATCGCTGAGCTGAAATATATCTTATGTACAAGAAACCAACTGTAGTTATGAAGATTTATAACCAGTGAAAAGTAAAGATGGAGAAGACCAAACAAGTATTTATCTTTTACCAATTAATAATAAGAAAAATCTTTCATTTTATTTGGCCTTCGTTTATTTATTTTTATAACACTCTTTCTTAACTCAATTTCTCTTTAATATCATCTTATTTTGTGTAAGAGAAGGAAATGGTAACCCTCTCCAGTATTCTTGCCTGGAGAATCCCATGGACAGAGAAGCCTGGTAGGCTACAGTCCATGGGTGACAAAGAGTCGGAAATGACTGAGCAACTTCACTTCACTTATTTTGTGTAAATAACTACTTTTAAGATTTCTTACAGACCAGATATCTGCTGAGAATCAATGCCCCAATGTTTTGTTAATATGAGAATATCTACTTCTACTTTATACTTGAAGGATGATTTTCCTGGTCATAGAAGTTAAGTTTAGCAGCTTTTTCAAGAAACTTTAAATTTATAGACATGTTGCTGATGTACCATGACTTTACCATGCCTAACCATAAGCACAGCCTCATTCTAAAATATTTTCATCACTCCAGTGGGAAACACTCCAGTTGGCAGATATTTTCCATTTCCCCCCCTCATCTGGGCCCTAGTATCCACTACTCTATTTTCTGTCTTTAGGGAATTACCTAATCTGGAACATATTCATTTACATGAATGGAATAATGTAATATACAGCCTTTGGTGCCTGGTTTCTTTTACTTAACATGATCATTTCAGAGCTCTAGCTTGTTATAGCTTATATTAGAACTCCATTCATTTTCTGGCCAAATAACATTGTATCACATGTTTTCTTTATTCTATCACCAGTTGATGGATATTTGAGTCATTTCGATTTTTTTTTAATTTTTAAAATTTATTTCTTTTTAATCTTTTTTTAATTTAATAATTTTAGATTTGTTAATTTAATGACTTTTAAATAAAACATGACTACATTTTGAATGTAATGGCTGTACAGAATTTTGTTGTTTTCTCTCAAACTTCAGCGTGAATCAGCTATAGGTATACATATACGTCCTCCCTCTTGAAACTCCCTTGCATCTCCCTGCCCATTTCTCCCCCTTAGGTTTGTACAGAGCCCCTGTTTGAGTTTCCTGAGACATACAGTGAATTCCTGTAGGTTTTCTGTTTTACATATTGTAATGTAAGTTTCCATGTTACTATCTCCATACATCTTACCCTCTTCCTCCCCTCTCCCCATTTCCATTATTCTGTTTTCTATGTCAGTTTCTCACTTGCAGCCCTGCAAATAAATGCTTTAGTACCATCTTTCTAGATTCCTTATAAACGCATTAGTATACAATATATATCTTTTGGTTTCTGACTAATTTTATTTGTAATAGGCTCTAGATTCATCCACCTCATTAGAACTGACTCAAATGTGTTCCTTTTTTGACTGAATAATACTCTATTGAAAACTCACCTTTTCCTGTCCTGTGATCAGTGTTTGTTCCAATCCCAAAGAAGGGCAATGCCAAAGAATGTTCAAACTTCTACACAACTGCACTCATCTCACACACCAGCAGAATAATGTTCAAAATTCTCCAAGTAAGGCTTCAACAGTATGTGAGCCTGGAAATTCCAGATTTTAAAACTGGATTTATAAAAGCTAAAAGAACCAGAGATCAAATTGTCAACATCCATTGGATCATAGAAAAAGCAAGGGATGGTACGGGGATGGAGGAGTGAAGGGACTTCAGGATGGAGAACACATGTATACATGTGGTGGATTCATGTTGAACAATGGCAAAACGAATACAATATTAGAAAGTAATTAACCTCCAATTAAAATAAATAAATTTATATTGAAAAACAAGAGAATTCCAGCAAAAGCATTTAATTCTGTTTTATTGATTAGGCCAATGTTTTTGACTGTGTTCAGTTCAGTCACTCAGTCATGTCCAACTCTTTTTCATACCCTGAACTGCAACACACCAGGATCAGTGCACACTGTGGAAAATTCTTCAAGTGATCTAATGTCTGATGATCTGAGGTGGAGCTGATGTCATAATAATAGAAATAATACTGCACAATAAATGTAGTGCATTTGAATCATCACCCCCTTGAAACCATGCCTGGTGCCCCAATGGTTCGTGACTTTTGCTCTAAACATTGTCTTAGAGTAGAATTTTTTTTCCAGTTTTTAAGTACTCTTACACCTAAGCTGTGGAGACCTAGGGTGAATGA